>JAOSBL010138944.1:0-14685 GCA_027568915.1 Erythroxylum roraimae | reverse complement strand
TCACCAGTCCCAGTATGCATGGGCAGTCCTAAGTCATTCCAATCCATCTCATCCTATGCCTAATTTACTATTTTACCATTCCAGTAAGGGGTGGGATGTTACAATAATGAAAGTGATCAAAAGCCAAGCTCCTATTCTAGCATTCCAAGTGACTTTTTTGAGGATATGGAGTCTTCATGGAAAGGTCGAAGAGGACTCTCCATCTCGAAGAAGAAATGAATGACGTGGAAAAAGCGGCAGAAGAATTAGTATTAGCAGTTAGGCCTCAATGAATTGTGTTTCTTTTAACTATCCACGTGGTTCACATCCAAATGAGTAAGAGAGGCATGTTGATCTTAGGTGCTAGATGCTTCTTGTTGCAAATTGCATGCATTCAATATCGCGGTTGGTAATGGAAGAAAGTAAATTTGAGAAGGTAATAAAAGAATCCAGGTATCTTATGTAGAATCAATACTCGCAGACTTTAAAATCCTAAATCAGGTTATTTAGTCTTAAGCATGTTAAATCCAGTAGTTTCTCATTTCTTGTATATCATTAATATTATTTGATTGTTATAGCATAAAGTTAGAAGTAATACATTAATGAGTCTCTTGCATTAAGTCGAACAATTATTACTACGCTTATGATTGTCCATTTCTGATACACACCTCAAATTTTACTAGATGCATTTTGATCCTGCATAAGGAGGTTATTTTGATTTTGGCAGCCACACAAAAAAGGTAGGCATGTACTTCGTCGTCTCTCTGCTTCGAGTTTGAAACCCCAAATTAATTGGATGTCAGGATTATATGGCATCTATTTGTTGTTTTAATATAACTTCAGTTGATTTTGCATATGCATTACTTGTGTTATTGATCTTGTTACACTATATTGAGCCTTTTATTTTAGCTCTATTAATATTTTCTTATCTGTATTGATGCACTTAAAATATCACTTGGATATTTGGCTCCTGAACCAATATTGATTTAATATGTTGTTAGTATCTTGAGCAGAGTTTAAAGTTGTTTGTTTAATGTTTAGAATGTCCTACCATTTCTTGATAAATGGGGTTCACCTACTAAGAGCATAAATTCTTTGTAAAGTTGTGATCAACAAGACCTTGTCACTGAATTTTTCTCTCCGATGCTGAATATTGGTTTGAACTATCAGGTACAATTAAGTTGGAAAGAAACACATACAGGAGGCCCGTATAGAAATTTTACGGGGGTTTTAGAAAGACCAGAGTTAAGACTTGTTCCTCGTATTGGTTATGCCAACCTTTTCCCCTTCATAGTAAAGATCATTCCATCAGTATGTTTCATAGAGAATTTTTTTAAGATAAACCTTAGTTTGATGTATTGTCTTTGTAACTTTGTTTCTACAACTGGCCTGTCTTCGAAGTATTTTTCAATTGCCATATTATGCCTACGTTACTATGTTTATCTCTATTTTGAATAAGGAGAGCATCGATTTCTAACTGTTTACAAATTCGTGTAGGATTTAGGGATTCTGGACAAACAACTTGACTTCATTTCAAACAGGCGCATTTTATGGACGGACTATGGATTACGTTCACTTGGCAAAACCAGGTGATAATGTGTTACCTTCTTATGTTGGCATCTGGCGTTGCATTAGAAACTTATTTTACGAATGTTTGTGTAGGCTACAGTTCCTTGTACATGAAACGCAACACGGAGTATAACCCTCCCTATTGGAGAGGTCACATTTAGATGAACTTGAATTACCTGATCATTTCTTAAATTCACCACTATTCAAAAGGTATCGCCCACCAATTTGCCTTCAGTCAAGTTTAATTCACATGCCTATTGGTTGTTTTCGCTATTAGTCAAATTTTTTTATAAAAAATTCATTAATTTGCTTTAATTCATATAAAATTTTGTAGATATATTCTTTACTAAAATATTATAGCAAATCTTATTCCATCTGTTTATATTGTCAGTTTTTCCTTTTCACTTTTGTTAATCCAATTTAAATATTCACCTGTTATATTTTTTTCCTTAAATTTTTGTCTTGCATCATACATTTCTAATTTTCTCCTCTAAATTCTAACTTTAATAATATTCACTTACACATTTTAACCATTTATAACAAAACCTTTATATACATACTTTTTAATTCCCAAAACTAACATGGCATTATCCGTTTTCAAATACCTGCTAGTCTTCAACAACCGACAAGAATTTTACATAATAGCCAATTCTTCTATCCTACGCATTTAAGTCATTTCAAACTTGAAAGTACCGCAACAACTAATTAGCATTACGTCATATGCTGCCACCTCAAGGTTCCAAAATTATGAACATCAAAGTAACAAAACCAAAGTTACAAATATCTTACAATTCTCAATGGCCTCGTTTCATACACCACCTGACAACTCTATGACAGCAAGCATAATGCACTTTCACAAAATATTCAAATTACGAGCTTTGTAGGATTACAATTTCATTTCCCAAAGAGGCAAGTAATAGCTATAAGCAAATTGAACAAGGCCACAAATTGAGATGAAAACAAAACCTCTGCTCCCCCTCTGGCGAGTTGAACATATGACAAGCCAGTAAAGCTAAGGATAACGCAACACTTGCCTGAATGTGAATTTGGTCGATAAGAGAAGATTTGGAGACTGCGATAATCTTGTGAGGAATAGGCACTTGCGGTGCTTAGAAACGCAAGTGTTTAATGGAAGTTCCCAAAACGAGATGAAACGTCAGCTCCATCCCACTGGGCTCTGTACTATGAGAAAATCAAAACTCAGCATACCGAATGGGCTTTCTTAGCAGACACAGTTAACTTCATGCTAGTAATCAGACCAGCCCAATTAAACAATTCTTAATTTATAAAAAATAATAATTAAATATTCAAACTTTAACTTTTTTTCAATTTTAACCTAACGTTATTATTTTTGTTAAATTTACGTTACTTATCACATGTTCTAGAAACCATAAATACTTATACACTTATTTTTTGAAACGGAAGAACTCGTGGTTGCTATCTTTTAGATGCTCATTGGGTAAACTTCCGAATTGACATAATAGCCTATAAATCATGCGGTACTCCGCACTAGCCAAGTCTTATATGACAAGTTCGATCTAGAGAGCGTAAATAGAGGGAATCAAACACAGGACTTTTGGCTCGATGCCCCTTCATTCCACCAACTTGACTACCCCATAGGGGGCCTTGTACACATCAGACCTATTTTAACTAACTAATTAAGTTTATGACATTTTTGTCCAAATTATTTTTAACATAAATTTTTATATGATTAATTATTAATATTTGAAAGAGTTTATATAACTATTAATTTTTATTAAAATAATTTCATAAAAATTAATAGAAAGATCATTTTCAAAATATTCAATGTTTTAAAATACATATAAAAAAAGAAAGCAGGAACATGGCAGGGAGTGCACAGGGGCAACAGAAGGCTCCATGTGTGTATTCATTAAAAAACTTTCATTAGTTAGGACCTGGGGAGGTGTCAACTACTTTCTAGTTGTGATGATGATGAGCAGAATATTTGGAACCAAACAAGGGACAGTACCCTGGAATAAAATAAAAAACTTTCACTGTTTTGTCATAGGAGCCACACCACCTACTGCCCCAGTGGAATCGCAGAAAGGAGAAAGAAGTGATGTGGGTCCAAGCTGCAGCTTGAATACTATACACTTGTGCTTGATTTGATATGAAATGTATGCGTCCATTGCGCTACCAAGTACCATCGTTCACAAGATGTCAACTTTTTTTACTCAACCTATTTCTTGGCATCCCTTCCACAGCATCATATTGAGAAAGATAGGGCTTATATTACTCGTTTTTGGTGGAAGCATAGCGATAGTGTGATGGATTAATAGCGAGAAATTTCAAAAGACAGAGAATGGAAAACAACATATGGGTGCCAGTAGTTTATGGATGCTTTATAGCAAGCATTGATAAAGACTAGGAGACATGCAAACTGTGAACTTTTTCATTTTTGGTGGGGTTTTGTTTTCTTGGGTGCTAAAAGGATTTGAATCTCTCAGGAAAAATTTTCGTCACTTTTCTCTAAAGCTTGATATATGCTTTTCCATCAAACTTGCTTGGTTTGCCACAAAGTTTCTTCTCTTCTATAATGGAGAAAGTGGGAGGAGTAAAAAGGCTGGCTCGAGTGGGTGACTTTGTCAGGGTCAAACCTAAAGTGATGTTGGCCTCTTGGAGAAAGGTTCAAGGGTCATTTCCTTGCCCTAATCACAACCAGTGTTGTCTCATCTTATTATCAATTATTATGGACCAAAAGTGCATATACCCTTAATTCCAAAATTTAGGGCGTCTCACCTCTTGACCCTTTTAGACCAATAAGGTCAATTGAAGGGGGAAACCATTTCCAGGGGGACCTTTTGATGAGTAGAGTGTATGATAAAAGTAGCAAACCAAAGCTTCTGTCCAAGACTTGTAGCTACTGAGGCTTGAGTTTCCTGTAGTTTCACTCACCTTAATTTAGGAGTTCAATTCCAAAGCACAATCATAGGTTAGGGTTAGGGTTAGGGTGAAGACCCAAATTAAAGCAACTAACGTAATCTTTTGACACTTTTTTCGGGGGGGAATTTTACAATTTCGGCCGCAGAAATAGGTGGCCGCCAGAGGGAATGTTGTAGGCATGAAAGCTGTAGAAAACGATTACGCATAGATGAGGAATATTAGGAGAATAGAATAAGATATGCATGAACATCAAGAGCAGGGAAGTGTCTACCACCTAGATCTTACAATCAGTTGCGAGTTGATGAAGTGACACAATTTCAAAATATGCTTATATGGGAATCTTATGCTTGGCTGTAATCCTTAGATCTTCCAAAATAAATACTTCTCTTTTGACAGAAAGATCGTTGCATTTGAGGAACAGCAACAACTATTTTTGCTCTTGTAGTAAGCGTAGTTTAGGAGGAAATGCTTTTGCAGGCTCTGTCCGCTGTACTCACTCTACATATATATATATATATTCCTACACCTTTAACTAAACCCAATAAAGCTTATAGTTAGCATGTTCATATTCTCAGCAAGCAGTCATAAACAGCCTTTTTACTGTGTAGAATAAAATACTATTGAAACTTAAAATTTGGAAACTTTGGTCTACTAGTCAATCCCTGCACGCCTATATACTACACCTACATTGTGAAAGTTCGTCCAACCCGCAATTCATCACTTTTACCCCTTGTTATAAGATTCAAGTCAAAAGATTTTTTCTACTAACGAAAATTCTCCTGTTGTATTTATGCGATGTTAGTCTATCTATCTTATGATTTGACGCGTTATGTGGATGAACATATACTAGGCGTGACAATGGCAACTTGGTTTGGTTGTTTGTGCGATTGAAGAAGAGCAAAGAATAAGTGATACAACCTGAGAGGCTCTTCCCAACAAGGATTAAAAACAAATGGGTCCAATCCTTTTTCTTGGAGAGCAGAAACGGAATAGGAGAGAGCCTGAGAAATGAAAAAGCTAGCACTATGATTTTTGTGATAATTCTCTCCACATAAGCCACATACAACACATAGAGAGGAAGAGAAAGAGACGGAGAGAGATAGAGAGAGGAGCCTGGCTGGCTTATCTCTACGTCTCTATTGTCTCCATCTCCCATTCTCTAAAGGCTCTATAGCTAGTAAGAGAGAGAGATGGCAGGCAATACTTTGGATTTTTCTTCTGCCTTTTAACAGCAACAACCAACAGCAATCATCATGCTCTCTTCTTCCTCATCCTCCATGTTCTTATCACTGATTCTTCATCATTACATCCTCGCCACCTCCTTCATTATCTTCCTCTCTCTTTTTAGTACTCACGAATCCCACAACCCAATATCGACACAGGAAAACCCACTAGAACAAGAAGAAGGAGAAGATAAAATCAGGGTTACTACACATGAAGAAGGGTGCAACCAAGTTCGTTGTCATATGAAACCCCCTTTTTGCCAGTGATAATATATAATGGATTGAAGGGTCTTTGCCTCCCAAAGGATCCAAAACAACTATTCGGGGAATCAAGCGTCTCGGTCCGATCATTTGCTAGATTAAGCAAATCCAGAAGATGAAGATTAATAAGTAGAAAGTTTTCTTGGTGGCGGTGTTTTTTCTCTCATTTTCCATCGCTTTAATTACTACATATATTACTTGTTTGCATTTAATATATTTGCTTGCGAGGTTCGTTAATTAAGTCGTATTTAGTTGTTAGATGGTTTCCCCAAGCATCAACAACAACATATGATGGTCGTACGTATGTGGGATGTCTTTTGCTTTTGGTTTGAAAAAGATATTTTCAGATATAGCTTCTTTTCTCTGTGTGTGTGTGTGTGTTTGATATTCTTATCAGCAAACATGTTTCAGAATTCTGATAGCTTTAATTCTTGTTGGAAACTGTTGGCAGAAGGGTATTAATTGCCCTCCAAACATATTTATGGCATGCAATCAAAAGCTTTCATGTTGTTTTTCAGACAAGCAGTAATCGCGCAGGTCAGCAGTTCCCGATCGGAATGTTTCGGAAAGATTTCAACTTTTTCTACCAACCTATACTAACATGTCCTTTATATGCAAACTGAACGGGTACATTCAAACATGGCAAACTAGGGTTTTCCCATTTTCATGCAACCAATATCCATAATCAGCTTTGTTTCCTACCCTTTATCTGTCAGATCTTCACGAGCTGATTAATGTCTAAGCCCAAAACTTTCTTAGGAAGCCATAATCACCTCTTCATCTACGCTTTCTTGCTAAGCTTAATCTTGTTATTACCTGTGGTTCGCAAACAACAAAAGTTCTTCTGTAATTTTCCATTCTCCAAATTTTCTCTAGCGTGGCTTTTCCCAGTGTTTGATAGAAGACAAAGGAACGATTAGATCCAGTAATGATTCCCATAAAACTGAAGGAACTTTTTTCTTTGTATGATCATATTCATCTTTTCTCTTTAAACCCCATTTCCCCATGCATAACTTCTTATCTCATGACAAGGCCAAAACTTTGAATTAACGTGTGTACTGTATATAGATATGTGTGTGAATGTGTGCAAACTGCAAAGTACTTTGCCATATGGAATAGAATATGCTGCGTTTCAAAAATGGCTTATAATTCTTCCACATGCATCATGTTTCAGACTGAAAGTTTTCAAAGGCTTGGAGATGGTTGATATTGATATTGATATTAAACAAAATTGCTATAGTTTTTCTCAACTTACAAAGCAAAACACCATCAAACGACGAATACCAATTACATCGAAGAAACTTATGATGAAATTGCTTATCAGATTCCACATCGTGGTTTGTTTCTTTTCTTGAGCATTGAGAGACCAGCTTTGCTTATAAAGATTGCTTAACCTTACAAGTTTGTTTTTTCTTTTTCTCTACCTTTTCTACCCATAAATAATCATTCACGTAGACTTTTCTTCTGTCATGCTTTTCTGTTCATAGATTTCGTCCGTCAAAACACCTTGATTAGATATATGGTGAAAGAGTCAGGCTCTTCCCTTTTCTACAAAGAATTAGTGCATGCTCTTGATATATGATATGATTAATTGACAATTTGATACCTAAACATTTGCTTTCTTTCAAATTGTACCATTCGTCCAAATCTACGATTTTCATAATTTAAATGCTAAAATTTAGTTAAATTTTCAGCTTATTATCTAATTATATGTTTCAATATTCTTTGGAAGAAACTAAACGGAATGTTAAAGTTGAATTATTGTCGTCAAATCTTAAATTTACCATCATAGATTTGGAATGATTAGAGAAAGGTAAGAATACTATCCCATATCTCAATTTTCGGAGTAAGCACATGGAGGGAGATAATTTGGATAGTTATAACATATAATATGTGTATGCAATTTTAAGAAAGAAATAGTATATTAATTTTTCTTTTTATGTTCCTCTTTGCTAACTAGAAATGATGCATGTTAATTAGTTTTATTTTAATGGTGAGTGTTTTAAGATCCGAATCGGAAGTTAAATAAGTAAGATAAGAAATTTAAGGTTTAAAATGTTCAACTGATATTGGAAAGTTGTAGAATAAGTTAAAAATTAAATAAAATTAAAATTTTGAAATATAGTTGAAAAAGATTGTCATTATTCATCAAAAAATTTAAATTTTAATTAAAAATAGATTATTAAATAAAAATTAATTAATTAAGTTTAATTTATAAGAACTTATTTATTAATAACAATTGATTAGTTTTTAACAAAAAAAATATTAAAGTAAATTGAACTGAAAAGTTGGACGATTTAAGATTTTTATGGTTAAACCGGTTGAATTTTTTAATCATTGTTTATAGTGATCGGTTAATTGAAAACTGTTAGGAAAGTGTTTTCGTTAATTTTTGTGGTTAACTCACACTCATGTACTTAATTTCAATTTTGCTAAAGGTACCCTCTAACTTTTAGAAATTTCAATCACCCCTTCTTTAATAATTTCAATAAAAAGTTATGAAATTATGTCTCAAAAAAATTAAATTACAAATGATGCGTTTAAAAAAGAAACAATAATAAATCATATGATAGAATAAATTAACGAATATTGCGAAGAAGAAGTTAGGTATATTTAGTTTTGGTCCCTAGCTTGTTAATGGGCCACTTAATTGGTTTGTTCAGGGCCCAATCCTTACAGCCCAAATGTTGGCACGGAGAATGGAGGGAACATGGATAGTAGGTTATGTTTAGACGCCCTCAGATCCTCTGGCCCAAGTACTCTGGCCTTACCCTATGCCAGAGGATTTACCTAGGCCAGAGGATCAGCTCCCTGTTTAGATCATGTCATGTATCTGTTTCTTTCACTTTTGCTTGAAACATTTAATGTCCCTTGTCTCCATATCTGTATCCATATGATCGATCCTATTGTCTTTTAGGCTCAGTCAATTTAAAGAAGATGTCAAATGATTAATTCACTATCATTAATTTGAATTGAGCTTATCAATGGAATTATTACCTAGTGGCATAAGAACATGAACATGGCAATGATAGGGTAGTTGGGTCATCTCCAGTCTGCTTCGTCTGTAATCTTAATGGATGTTAGGTGATGAGAATAAGTGATGGTGACCCACATTCCGCATGCTTATTGCTCAATAAGCTCGAGTGTTGTTTTCTGTGGAGATAGAATGAAGGTAGGCAATAGACATGCTTGTCGTGAGAACCTTTGTTAAACAAATAACTTATGTATTAAGTTACTTTGGACATTTTTTCCCTTGCCATACTTGAAATTTCAACTTGACCTTTTTTCACTTGACAAAACATAATTATATCATCTTACGGTTTTATTGATCCTCTCATTAGATATTAGCAACGCCCCTCCCAATGTCCATAATCAAATTTGGTCCTATGTACGTGGATCAGATGTTAGTCATGAGTATCATTCAATTCCTTATGCTAAGAGCATAAACTACCTCAAACAGGGAAGCCCAGCCCTGTCGATAAAAGACAAAATCAACACAAAAGCCGGAAGAACTAGCTAAACAACGTAAGCTGGTTGGGTCAGCAAATAGCCACTAAGTTACAGAAACTTCCAAACCCAAACCCCCAGTGGTCAAAGACTCAAGGCTCTTAAGCTTTCATACTCGTTTGTAGACCCAGTCTCTGACTCTCTCATAAAGGTCAGATCTTTCGCCATAAAACAACACCCACTGATACACAAGCTCATCAAGTTTGGTCCTTTTACGGCACAGTCAAGCAGAAGAGCAGGGAGTTCAGCGATGGGCAGAAACGGCAAACACAGATGGAAAATTTCCTTCTATCATCGCTCTCCCAGATCGACTCACCCGCCAAAAGAGTTTCTTTGCCCCATTTCCGGATCCTTAATGTCTGAACCGGTTGTTGTCTCCTCCGGCCAAACCTTCGAGCGTGTCTCCGTCCAAGTTTGCCGCGAATTGGGCTTTGCTCCTCTGCTCGATGACACCACCACCCCTGATTTCACCACCGTGATTCCCAATTTAGCCATCAAATCCACGATTTTGAGCTGGTGCGATGCATCGGGAGTCGAGCACCCGCGCGCACCAGATTACGCCTCTGTAGAAGCCCTCGTCCGCGCGAAGATGAGCGAATCGCCCTCCTCGAACCCTAATTTAAGGGTTTCAGAAAAGGAGTTGCTCAAAGGCGTGGCGGAGAATCCACCGGTTATATTCTCTCACGCCGAGACGGAAGTCGCCCACCGATCACACCACCACTTCTACTCGAGCTCGTCGGAGGAGTCGGTGATTGTCAACACCGGTGGGGGAGGAGTGTCGCCGTTCATTCCATTACCGTTAGCAATACGGCCAGCGTGTTACTCTTCATCGTCGTCGGAAATTACAGAAACGGAAAACCTAGCTCACAGCCACACTCCTGAAGAAGAAGAGATAATCGCAAAGCTGAAGAGCACTGAAGTACACGAGCAAGAACAAGGCGTGATATTGTTGAGAAAATTGACGAGAACTCAAGAGGGGATTAGGGCTTCTCTGTGCAGTCCTCGGCTACTCTTAGCTCTTCGTCCTTTAATCCCATCTCGTTACGCGGTCGTCCAAGCAAACGCCGTCGCTTCATTGGTGAACCTCTCTTTAGAGAAAGCAAACAAGTTGAGGATCGTTCGGTCAGGATTCGTCCCATTGTTGGTCGACGTTTTGAAGGCAGGATACGGCGAGTCGCAGGAGCACGCAGCTGGCGCGTTGTTCAGTTTAGCCTTGGAGGACGACAACAAGATGGCAATCGGGGTTTTAGGCGCGTTACAGCCGCTGATGCACGCGCTGAGGTCGGAGAGTGAGCGGACGCGCCACGACTCGGCTTTGGCTTTATACCACGTGAGCCTAATGCAGAGCATCAGGGTGAAACTGATCAAATTCGGCGCCGTTCCGACGCTACTCAGCATGGTAAGGTCGGGAGGCTCTGTAGGGAGAATATTACTGATTCTCTGCAATTTGGCTGCGTGCGATGAGGGGAGGTCAGCGATGCTGGACGGGAACGCGGTGGCGATACTGGTGGGGATGTTGATAGAGGGAAGTTCGTCGGGGGAGGCGGCGACGAGAGAGAACTGCGTGGCGGCGTTGTACGCACTGAGTCATGGCAGCTTGAGGTTCAAGGGATTGGCATTGGAGGCGGGAGCGGCGGAGGTGTTGAGAGAGGTGGCGGAGAGAGGGAGCGAGAGAGGCAGAGAGAAGGCGAAGAGAATGCTGCAGATGATGAGGGAGAGAGATGAGGAGGAAGAAGTCCGACATTGGCGTCACCGGGTCGGGTTAGATGGGCGAAACGGGCTTGGGCCAAATTCCAGTAATTTCTAAGTAATTTGATTGTAAAGATAGGGGATGTGTAATTATGCTGGTGTTATTTGAGGTTTAGGGATGTGTACATCATGTAATAATTAGTTATAGTCTGGTGGGCTTGGGATTGGATTGAAACAAATGAAAAAGGAAGATGATTTTTTTTTTTTTTGATTAAAGGGAAACTCCCGGAGTAGATTACAAAATAAATTTGGAAAAACAGATTCTCGACATATTTTTAAATAGGATAGGTTATACCAACGACAAAACGTTCAGCTGGCGAGTCAGTCGCTAAAACAAAGTTTTGCTTGAAACCAAGCATCTAATCAGATGAGTAGTATGGATGCGTGAGATAGTGAAATGGCGAAAGATATGTGTATAAGTTGTTGTAGAGGTAATTACACTTTTAGGAATACACGATCAATTAAATTATATTTCAGAAGTTCTTGGAAAGAAACTATTACATAGCTCAAAGTAAAATGCAGAAACCCAGCAAAAGAAAGCTGCGTCTCCAACAAACTACTGTCAACAGATCTAAATCATCCAAACCCAGCTACGTCGTTGAAGAACAAGATCCGTTCCCATCTCACCCTCGACCCACGCCTCAAGATTGTCGAGCCGTACGCGACTCTCTGTTGTCCTTTCACGGTTTCCCTCCACAATTTGCCCACTATCGGGAACAGAGACTCCATCATAACGAGTCCTCGCTTAGAACCCAAAACAGTGCTCACGATAGTGGTGGGGATTCGGAAAGTGTTTTGGATGGTCTGGTTAAAGCCCTGCTTTCCCAGAACACTACTGAGGTTAATTCTCTCGGCGCTTTTTCCAATCTCAAATCTGCTTTTCCTACTTGGGAAGATGTAAGCTTTTTTCTTCAATCGTTTTAGGACTTACTGTTTGTTCCTGCGTTATTTGCTTTACGGCCAACACTGGACTTTTGGTTCGTCTTGATGGGCGTATAAATTTGAAGAATTTGGTTGTCTGACTGCCTTTGAATTATCTGTCTTTGTTATTGCTCAAGGCACTTGCTGCTGACAAGAAACACATCGAGAATGCCATCCGATGCGGAGGTTTAGCCCCAACAAAGGCTTCTTACATTAAAAACATTTTGACTAGTTTGCTAGAGAGAAAAGGCAAGTTGTGCTTGGAGTACCTGCGAGATTTATCTACCATTGAGATTAAGGCAGAGCTCTCTCATTTTAAAGGAATTGGGCCAAAGACGGTAAGTTGTGCTTTTAGATCAATTGTTACCTGATTGTTTGGGAAAGATGCCCCTTAAGATGGTTTTGTTTTATTAGCAAAGTGTACGCTTGTTTGTTCTGAAAGCATGTCACAAGGGAATTACACATGAGCTCACGCTACTAGCATCATATTTCCAGTATCATTTCACATTCCTAATTTTAAGATTGCGGTCATTTAACATTTGACGATGATCCTTGTATTCAAACTGGTAATATCATTATTGTCAGCGTTTATGTTGCTATTGCTTGGACAGTCAATAACCATTTACATAATTGATAGGTAGCTTGTGTATTGATGTTCAATCTTCAGCGGGATGATTTTCCTGTGGACACTCATGTGAGTACGAGATCATCCGTCCATACCTTTAAAGTTCAAACAACTTTTCCTACCATGATGCCTTTCAATGTTCATGCCCAACACTCTGACTTCCAATTATGATTCAGGTGTACGAGATTGCAAAAAGCCTTGGTTGGGTACCTTATGTGGCAGATCGAAATAAGACATACATTCATCTCAATCAACGGATCCCAAATGAGCTTAAGTTTGATCTGAACTGTCTTCTATTCACCCATGGTAAGCTGTGTCAGAAATGCACCAAGAAAGGGAGCAACCGGGAGAGAGAGAACGGTTGTGATGACTCCTGCCCTTTGCTCAAGTACTGCTAGACAGGCTTGTCAAAACAGGTTAATCAAATTTAATGTTAGGTCCTTAAACAGGTTTGTGAATGTTTGATCACATTAGAGACTTGCACAGGATAGAAAGTGTCTGATTGAGGATTTCTATATTGGATATTAGAGCTACTTTTTGATGTATCATTTGCTGACGTAAAGGAACATATCAACCATCCAACTTGATAATAATCTGGTTTAAAGTTTACTTCTGATTGGATTCTTTACATGCCTGCTTATAAATTTTCTGTAATGAAGAAGACAATCTAAATTGAATACTCAAAAGGGGGTAAAGGGGATTAGGGTTGTTTTGCAATTGGAAAAAAGCTTTCGGCGGAAATAGCTATCAAGCTGTTCAACATTTCATAAAGCTTCAATGTTTATTTTTGTGTGAAATGACAAGCTGAGATCTTCTCCTTGTCTCTTTAATTGTAGATATGCTTACATCATTTTCCAGTTGATTATTTTATGTTTACACCAACTGCATAGTTTCACTGGATTGGAAGGTCTAAAATCAAGAACCGTAAGTGAACAAAATCAACTAATCACCATTTTCTTACGATACACTTCTGGATTTAGCCCCCCACCATATCCTTTTTTTTTTCCAAAGTTTACTTTGAAAATTTATTTCTGCGTCCCCATTTCAGTTAAATATATGTCCATCTCAAACGTGCAAGTGGAAAATGACTTCAATGCCTATATTTTGAGTTGTGTATAGAGTAGATCCTTGTGATATCTCTTGACATGGAAAGGTTGATGCTTGTATAAACTAATATATTAAATATGCATGACGGCTTATTCATCTAATACTTTACCACTTAAGTGACCTTTTGGCAACTTTTTGATGTTCATATTGAGAAGTTAATCTCAATTTGTGTCCTATATGCATGCCTATGTTCTATATATCGGACGAGACTGAAGTGGTGATAGATATCTAACTTCCTGCTAAGGGAAGTTAAGGGAGAAACATAATTTTATACTTTCATTCCCCCTTTTATTTTAAGTTTGAAAATCTGGGTTCAATCTCGAGAATTTATGCACAGAGATGGAGGTGAAACTGGTAATGTTATTTGGCTCTGAGGTAAATCCTTGTACCAAGAGTGAGAAACTGATTGTGGAATCTGAAGAAGAAAATAGAAGAAAGTTGTTCGACCAAGTCTCATCTAAGGTGGCACACTCAAGAGAGAGAACTGTAGTGCATCAACTGGAGCATAAGAAGCACAAATGTCCAATTTGCCTCAAGGAATTCAGGAACTTGCAAGCATTGGGAGATCATCAGAATGCTGATAAGGAGAGGGAGAAGAGAGGAGTTGAGATTCAAGGAAAGAGAGATGATTGCTATTGCCGTCATTCATTTCCATGTTTTGGTGCCACTTTCTTATGCAACCGTGTCAATACTTTTGTTGAGAGTTGTTATTTTGTTATATATATTTGTGCATAGTTAGTTTGTAATTAGTTAGCACCTTATTATTAGCATACAGATTAGTTACATAGACTTTGTATATATATCTCCTCTTATTCAAGTGTACAGTGACAATCGAGAATG
>JAOSBL010138900.1:0-14696 GCA_027568915.1 Erythroxylum roraimae | reverse complement strand
AGTGAAAATTTTCCTATTTGAGAGATGAGTGAAACACTTGTACCTTATGAGAGATTTATTATGTTTCTTTTCCTTTTATCTTGTTATATCTCTTGTGTTAGTTTCTTTGCATCTTTTCATCTTTGCACCGAAGCATTCCATGACTGTTGGTTGACTAGGGATAGAGGTTGTTTGAGTTGATTGCATATTCTTGCCTTGTCGGTTTTATGTTTGCTTTCATTAATTTTAACTGTTTTATTTCTCTTTACTGATAATTTTCCCAGGAGTGTAAAAGGCCAAGTATGGGAGAGTTGGCAAACTCCATTGTTCATATATATTTTCTTGTCATTTGGATGAGTTTTTGTCACTATAATTGGTCTTTTTTAGGTAAAAATTGTCGTATTTTGGTTTAACTATGATTAATTAATTTTTTGGACAATTGATGCTACTTTATTTGTAATTTTTATTGCAAGGTACTTGGAGAAATTGGAATTCACAAAGATTAAAAAAATAGTTGGCTTGGTATGAGATTGGCTTTATTTACAATCTCATCCTATGTACATAAACTCCTTTTCCTTCATTTATTTTATTACTGATTTACAAAAAAAGATTAAAAAATAATGGTTCAAGGCTTTTAAAACACTGAAGAGTACACAAAAAGGACAACGTTGACAACAGCAGTGGGAAGGAAAAGCAGGACAGAAACGACAGCGTGCATGAAGAGGCTTGCGGGTTTGGAATTGAAAAGAACATAAACGACGTAGTAGTGCGTGTGTGTTGCAAGGGATTTTGGAGTGTATAGGAAGCATGGACCAAAAACTAGAGAGGAAGTGGTGTGTGCGTAGTGCTGCGTAGGTGCGTGAAAAAGAGAATAAAGAAACAAATAAGAAAACGACAGCGTAGCGTGAAATGGAGGCTTGCAAGGGTTTTGAGCAACAGAAGCATGGACCATCAACTTAATTAATTAGTCACATCATGAAATAAAAGGGAGCTGGCGGCAGAAGGCGTGTGTGAAGGTGGGTGCTGGTCTGTGCGTGGGCTGGAACGTGGAGAGGTTGTCGCTGCGTGGTCTGTGAAGAGAGAAAAACGCCAGGTGCTTGCTGGCTGGAAAACGATGATTTAATTAGTCTCATCGTGCTACAATAGTTGGCCGAAAAAGTAGAGTGTGTGAGCTGGTATGGGAGAAGAAGAAAAAAATGCCAAGGCGTGCATGATCTGGGCTGGTCGTAGAGGTAGCTTGGTTTTTCTGCGTAGGTCACTATTACGTGGTTTCAGCATGGGTTTGGAGAGGTTGCCTCCGCGTGGGTCTGGAGCATTGTTGTTGCGAGAGTGCGGCGTGAGTTGTAGAGAGTTGGAGGCACACAAGTTGGAGGGCGCAGAAGTGAAAACCAAAAGATTCAGACCATTATTCTCAAACTTTTCATGGCTGACCACCATGTCTTATTGTTGACATTTTTAATGAATTTTCGTGACTAATTTATCCCAATGCTTTGGTTCAATGGCAATGGCAGGAGCTTAGATTTTTATAGGGAAATTTAAACTGCATTTATCTTCTAACTATTTAATTATTTAGTGATTCCTAGGTCTTAGGATAATTATTTAATTATTTGAAGTTACTTCCTCAGCAGTAACTAACTGCAAATCTGGGTAATTTTTCATTCTTGTCTCGTTGCTTGTTTGAGCTAGTTTGGAGGGTCAGTTTTGTAGATTTTCTTCTACCACTTCATCATTCAACAGAGGTACATGATCTATCACAACATTTATGAACTTTAGTACTTTCTTGGTTCTTTGATTATACACTCAGTAAGCTTTACTGTGAGTTGAATAACCAATGAAGATTCCTTCATCACTTTTGCTCTCAAATTTTTTGAGTTTTTCCCGATCTCTAAGAATGTAGCACTTACTGTCAAAAATATGAAAGTAACTCACATCTGGTTTCTTTCCCTTCCAGAGTTCATAGGATGTCTTGTTCAAGATGCTTCGAAGATAAACTCTGTTACATATGTAACATGTTGTATTAACTACTTCAGCCTAAAATCGCATAGACAATTTTCTTCCATTCAACATAGATCTGGCCATTTCTTGAACTGTTATATTTCTCCTTTCGGCAACTCCATTTTCTTTGTGGAGTTTTAGGTGCTGAAAACTCTTGTATGATGTCATACTCATCATAAAAGTCATTAACGCTTGTATTCTTAAATTCCCTTCCGTGATCTGATCAAATTCTCAATATAGCCATATTTTTATATTCATGACCTGCACACATAGGCTTCTAAAGGCCTTGAAAGCATCTAATTTTTCGTTCAAAAATGATACCTAAGTATATCTCGAATAATCATCAACATAAGTTAAAAAATATGTCATTCCACCGATGCTATCATCTTGTGTTGGACTAACCGAATCCATGTGAATGAATTAAAGTATGCATGATGAGGTAATATGTCTAATCTTTTTGTGTGGCACTCTTATCTATTTACCCATTTGACACGCACTACAAATTGATTTCCCTTCTTTGTTCATTATGGGTAGACCCTTCACAGCTTCCAATTTTGTCAACTTCCTAATGAGATCAAAGTTCGCATATCCAAGCTTTTGATGCCATAGATCAAAGTTATTGTCATGTGTGGCTGATTTATAGGTGGTCATGACCTGCAACATATAGCAATTGTCGGCTGATCGCTTACCGCTCACAAGACATTCTCCTTGTTCAGTTAGCACCTTATATTCATCACTTGTAAATTTAACTAATAAACCATCATTACAAAGTTGGCTTATACTCACCAAATTGGCTTTTAGTCTGTTGACATGGAACACATTCTTGAGAGGAGGCAATCCATCCATGCATAATGTTCCTCTACCAATCACCGAAGCCTTCTTTCCATCTCCGAAGGTCACATGACCATCCATACAACTCTGATAATCAGTTAAGTAATTCTTTTCCCCTTTCACGTGGCGTGAACATCCACTATCAAAATACCAACCATTTTGCAAAGTTGCCTTCATCGATTTAAGAACCATGAGAGCTTGCAAAGTTTACTGAGGACTGATGTTGAGATTTTTGTGAGGGACGTAGAATTCTTCGACTTTGACTTCTTTGAAACAACATCTGCAGTAACTGGTAACATCTTAGCCTTATATGCCCGATAACTCCGCAAAAATGACATGTGGGTACAAATATTCGATTCTTTCTCGATGTTTCTTCTTCTCGAATAGATCTGGACATATCATTTTTCTCCTCATTCACCTTAGAGTACTCACCCTTATAGCTAATGCCTTGAAGATCCTCTTTAACCTTACCAATTTCCATTAACTTTTCTAACTTTTTCTATGCCTCCATTCAATATTCTCAATCCCTTTTTGATACTTACTAATCTCAGTCTAGCTTCACCAAGCTCATCTAATGATAACATCAATTTCTTCTCTAACTCTTGGACGGTATTCTTCATGGAGAGATTCTCTTCCTTCAACTTTTTATTCTTTATACACATTTTCACCCATTTTTCATACAAAGCTTTGTAAGCCTCGTAAATATTCTTCTTTTTATCATCTAGGCCACTTTCATCATCGTCATAATCTGATATTAGGCCTTGAGTTGAGTTTTCTGCGTTTTTCTCAAAATTTTCCAATTTTCCCCCTTTTCATCTTCAGTTACTTCCTTCTCAGTTACTGTTAATCAAGTAACTGAACTTTTGCTGTATAAAGAAACTAACATAGCACCATTAACGATTTCTACTTCACTGCCATATTTACTCTCGGATTCATTCTCACTTTAAGTGCTCGTAAAGGATTTCCCTTTTCTCTTCTTTAAAGTATTAGCACATTCGGCTTGAACGTGCCCGAAGCCTTGACACTTATGACATTGGATTCTATTCACCTTCCTTTCACCCTTTTGAGTTTTGGCTTGTTGTTTGAAGCTTTTGTTCGATGAACTCCCACCATGTTATCTAAACTCAGGTCTGTCCTTTTTCATTCTTTTCATCCATTTACCAAAATTTCGTGTAAGCAACACCAATTCCTCATTCTCATCAAATTCATCTTCCATATCATTCACACCTTTTCCAGTTTCAACTTGTAATGTCAATCCTTTGCTTCTTTCTTGCTTACCTCTTAAAAGATTCAGTTTGAAATTTGTAAGAATTCTGATTACCTTCTCCAATGATAGATCATTAATGTCGTGGGCCTTCTCTATTGCTGCAATTTTCGGATTAAATCTCAGAGGTAATGATCTCAACGTATTTTTGACTAGTTTTAGAATGGAATATTTCTTCCCAAGTTGATGTGCTTGATTCGCTATATCGCGCAATCTTTCATGAAAGTCCCCAATAGTCTTATTTTCATCAATCTTCAGTTCTTCAAACCTTACAGCTAACATTTGTAGTTTTGATGCTATCACTGATTTGCACACTTCATGAATAGTCTACAAAGCATCTCACGCTTCTTTAGCCGATTCACAGGCTAATATCATTGAGAAGCATCCTTCATCAACAAAGCTAAAAATTGCATGCATTGCTTGTGAGTTTCCAAGTGCACTTTTTTCTTTGGCTCTTGTCCATTCAGATGGGTCTTTTTGAACTACCTTTCCTTTATCGTCAGTAATCATCGGATGCATCCACCCATGTACTACCGAATGCCAAGGTTTTGTACCCTAAGCTTGGATGAAGACTCTAATCCGTTATTTCCATGCAGGATATTTAAAGTCATCTAACAGTGGTGGTCTAGTGATCGATGCACCCTCTCTTATAGTTAGAGTCGTCCAACAGTGGTGGTCTGGTGATCAATGCACCCTCTCTTGTAGCCATGTTCATGAAACTCTGATCTACACCAACTTGCTACCAAGTTCTGATTTGATGACTTGCTTTGATATCAATTAAAAAACCGTATAAGTGGTTGTTTCGCAAACTTTCTGATTTGTTTCTAACAAACATAAATAACAGAAAAATTAAAAGCACTAAATTAAACGATACCAAGATTTGTTAACATAGTTCGACATAACTTGCCTACATCAGAAGGGCCCTCACCCAACTTAATCAATTTCATGAAAGTGCAATAGATTTACACAAGGCCTCATTGAGCCAACACCACTCAATCCTTGTAACTATCTCTCAACCTCACTTCCAGTGAAAGATTTTCGCACCCAATAACAAGACTGACTTGTGTTAACCTCGATAGAGGATTTTTCTAAACAAATTTTAATAAAAGACAATTAAACAAACAACTCAAGTGATCAATCAACTAAGAACAGAACAATAATAAACTTCAGATAAAAGAGAAGAACAACTTCCTGAAAGGTTCAGCTCCACTAAAATAAATCTGGAAGTCGTCGTAAAAACAATGGGCTGATTCATGCAGAACTCATAATCAAGTCACGGTTGCACACATAACACGCAATCCACAGCATTAGTTGCACCCAACATACAAAGCAGTCTAAGAGCCACTCCACAAAGCTGAACATCCAGCTTAAGCAACACCCCACAAAATCACTGCAAAGTCGTGAGTCGCTTGGCCAGAAAATACACAGACAATGCACTAGAACTGCCTAGCCGTAATTAACTCCAGAAGCTCATACACACACAAAGCACTAGAACTGCCTAGCCGTAATTAACTCCAGAAGCTCAATAAAAACGTAGCAGAAGGATGGATTTTTCAATAACATCTAATCATCACGTTAATCTTTTCCAACCAAAAAAAAGTCACCCACACACCTTCAACTGTTCACGAAATTCGATCAACACGTAGTCACACTAAAACTTCAAGCAATCACCCAAACTCTCCACAGACGTGATGTAACACACCCCCTCCCAAGATAGACTTTAATCCAATATGGGATTCTTCCACAACTAGAATATTATCCATATAGTTTTTTAATCTAAGTTAAAAAGGATTATTAATTAGCTATGATTTTTCAATTAATAAAGATATCTAAAGTCCAATTTAAAAAATTATGTTAAAATAAAATAAGTAGATATATACACCATATATCTAACAAACAGTATGTTAGATATATGCACCATATATCTAACATACAGTACTTTTCCTACTGTATGACAGCTTGCATAGCAAGCTGTTGTGTAGTGACTAATAGCTTGCATGCAAGACAACTTGCATGCAAGCCATTGATTGTCTTGCATGCAAGTTGTTGTCAACTTGTTTTTCATAGATAAATCTAGAATGGCGATACCATGTATGTCAGTACTGCCTTACAATTTTCCCCCTATCGACTATATGGTATTTACTATCATTCCTGCAGGTGATCGACAGAACTCAAACTTTCCCTTGGGTAGAACTTTTGTCATCATATCTGATCCACTCTCATCAGTATGAATCTTCTCAAGCTGCAATAGCTTCTTCTCTAACACCTCTTTGATCTAGTGATATCTCACATCAATATGCATTGATCTTGAATGGAATGAAGAATTTTTCCTAAGGTGAATAGTGCTCTGACTGTAGCAAAATAGTTGATATGTATTATGATGAAAACCAAGTTCATCTAAGAACTTCTTCATCCATAGGAGTTCCTTGCATTATTCAGTTGCAGCAATAATTTCCGCTTTAGTGGTGGATAGAACAACACATTTATGCAATTTTGATTTCCATGACACGGCTCCCTTTACAAAGATAATTAGGTAACCTGAAATAGAATTTCTAGAGTCAACATCACTGCCCATGTTTACATGTAACATCCCGTTACCCACGTTAAGGCTAGAATAGTATATATGAGAGTTTACTGAGAAATTAGAAAGAGTAATTCATGCCCATGCATATTATGGCATACACATACACGTGAATATTGATTTTTGCACGTTAAAATGAGCGTACATGCATTCATTGACATTTTTCAGGTATAATTGACTTATAAATGTGATTTTATTGAGAATTGTGGTTTATTTGTGTTGAAAACTAATTTGGAGAGTGTATATATGGATTTAGAATTTTTGGTGAATTTTAGGAAAATTTCCAAAATTATGAGTATTTTTTTAAACTAGGAAAAATGCCAAGTGCCAAGTCAATTGATGAATGGTAGTAGAAATAATGGTCACCTTATATTGAAGAATTTTTATAGATGACTTTAGAATTTATGAGAAAATGATATTGAAAATTGGGAGACAATTGGAGTAGAATTTGGAGTTGATTGGACCAGTTAAAAGAGAACCTAGTTTAAAGCCTTAAAAGTTGGATAAGTGACAAGTGTCACTTTCCTATTTAAAGTTTTATTATACGATTATACTTGAAAGACCAAGTTACTGTTTTGGTTCTTGTCTTCATCTTCTTCGTGGCTTTCTCTTCTTCTTCACGATTATGATTCACCAAACCTTCATCAACGTTACACCTTGCTTCCAGCTATCAATTGCTACTCCCATCTTGTTGTTTCTTCCATTTGCCACCAGAAAAACCTAACCTAATCCACCTTCATGATGATGTACGTGATTGCATAAGAGTTAGGGCTTCTTGGTGTTTTTGAAGAATTTGAAGTTTTAACAAGTATCATGTTAATCCTCATGAGTGGTAGGAATATGATATTAATATGGTGATTAATTGGCATTTCATGATCATGAGAAAAATGGTTATTTTCATTTACACTGTAAATATAGGATTAAAATATTGATATGTTGTTGTTGTATATTTGATGATCAATCTATCATAAGATGGTGTTGAAATGAATTTTTAGTTAGGTAGATCATTGAAAATGTGTATAGAAAGAGTGCAGAAATTCATGAAAGTTGATATACAAATACTCTATTTTTCACTGTGTATATGTGAATTTCTTGGGTGTTTTTAGAGATGAACTCAAATAAGTTTAGAGTTAAAGAAAAGGTGTTAGGTGATGTCGTGATAGGGGAAAAGAAGCAAAATGATAAATTAGAGAGGAAATGAGGATGTTGAAAGAAGATGAAAAAGTGCAGCAGAAAAATGGAAAATGCAGAAAATGATGGATATGCGTGAATGATGTTTTGGATTTAATGTTTATGTTTAATCATAGGTTTTGATTTGTTTGTGATCAATTTGAGCTGAAATAGAAGTAGGAATGAAGAGTAAATAAGGGAAGATATAGATTAGAAATATTGGATTTAGTAAAAGAGAGGAGAGAAGAAGAAAATCTGCAGTTTTAGGAGGAAGGAGGAGTTGCACGATCGTGCTTCTACACGATCGTGGCATTGCAGAGGGATCTGGAAAAGTACGATGACTTTTTTTATGATCTCGCGAGTCACGATCGTGCTATGTGACATTGCAAACTCGACTGGAATCTCACAATCGTGCTTATGTAAGATCATGACACTGAAGCCTTATAGAAAAGAGACAGTTTCGAACATCATTCATTATTTTGGCTATAACTTCTTCTCCCGACCTCCAAATTACATGAGATTTAAACAAAAAAACTCATTACACATTGTTCTTTCTCTCCACAAAAATTTATGATCATCTGAATTCATTCGGGAGAGATTGATTGATGAATTTACGATGCAAATGATGAGTGCTAGAATATGATACATGGAGTATTTTCACTGAACATGCTTCAGTATTTTAGAAATATTTTGATCTGTAGATTTCCAAATGGAATGATTTTCATTTTGATTAAAATAGGGACATATGGATACAAATTTTCTGAAGAAATCGAATTTCAATTCTGTCTCTAAGAATTCCAGAATCTGACTTGAAGTTAAGTACAAAGTGCTGTTACAGTTTAAGAACAATCCAAAGCAAGTGGATTATAACTTTTAGAATAGTGAATATAATTAGAAACTTAAGACAATTGGGAATAATTTTCTAAAAGAATGTGTTGCCAAATTACTCCATTTTCCTTGTCAGAATGATCATGCAAAGTTGACCCAAAAGTCTGTTTTTAAAGAAATATGGAATGATCAATTGAGTTATGAAATTAGATTCAAATTGTTTTATTGAGGTGCAAACCTTTAGTACAAAATATACTCATGTTGGTCTTGATATATGAATCATTATGTGACGAGAATAATGGAAAGACACCCGGGATTGTCATTGAACATGCATTGTACATAATCTATATACATATGTGCATAAATGAATACTTATAGAATTGTGCAAATTTGTTATATGTGTATAGGCATGATATAGAGGAGCATTTGGAGCGTCAACATCCAGACGTTGCTGGGAGTTTGAGGCAATAACTTCTAGAGCAAACTGTGAGTAACCTAGACGGTCTCACTTAATTATTTATTTTCTTTAAATTATGTTCTAAATTATCTTAGAATGTTAAAATTGATTGGGTTTATTCCATACACTGAAGGTCTGAGGCTTTTAATGTATGAATGTGATATTTGAAGTGCTCCTTGTATGTTAACTTGATGAAATAAGTGTACTCGACAATTTTATTGAATGTCAGACCAAGGTTCGATGATAAATGTATTCTGAATGTGAATATGAAATCATGTGATTGATAGAGAATACGAATGTGATGCATTCTATTATATGAATGCATGATCAGATAATGAGAGTTGTGACCTGAGCAGCCACCAAAAATGAGCTTAAAGCTCAGAATGTGATTAAGAGCCGAAGGCTCGCTATGTATAATGAGCCATGTATCTCCAACAGATAAGGGACAGTATCAATGAGTCTGGTATCCACAATAAATACGACAGGACAATTTAGGCACTCGGTCACAACAACGTAATAATTGAAATTGAGTCTCACGAGCATTGCATATACATTTAATACGTGTGTTTGACTGATTGAAATATATTGTGGACATGTATTTGAATGAGAATGGGATATGTGAAGTAAGTGATATGTGATGCTACATGCTAAATGAAATGATGTGAATTATGTGTTTACATGTGTTGATATGTTGTATAAATTGAGTGAACCATCAAGGATGGTTACCTCACTGAGTTCGCAAAACTCATCAAAATTGCAACGTTGATTTTTCAGGACCGAGAGAGGACACTAGTGACAGAGAGACTCTATAAGAAGCATAGTTCTTGTATTTTTGGATAGAAGAAATGGCTTAAAGGTTGGTCAGCTGAGACTGGAGGGTTTAGTTAGAAGTTTTGTATAATTCCTCATGTATGTATCATGTTTTGTACTTAGTTTTGACATTATACATATTCGGTTTTTATGAAATGAAATGAGGAATTCAGTGGGATTTTATAAAATACTGTGTCTTTCTTTATGATGTCTTATAAGAAAATATAACTAATGATGCCATGATTAAGTGAGTGTTGTGATTGCTCTAACATGCCATTATTATAGGTTATGTACAAGAATGTCCTCAGGGTGTTCTAATATGTACTCTATGGTAATGGGGTGTAACACTACATCTGTGTAACCAACTAACATAGGCTTGGTAGTTCCAAAACATAAGCATATTTTGGAAGTACCACGTAGATATCTAAGAATCCACTTCACAACATCCTAATGTTCCTTACCAGGATTTGAAAGGAATCTACTCACTACTCCAATTGCGTACGCAATATCTGGCCGTGTACATACCATGACGTACATCAAACTTCCAACTGCAAAAGCATAAGGGACTTTCGTCATCTCTTCCTTCTTTTCATCCATCGAAGGGCATTGCTTAGTACTCAACCTAAAGTGAATAGTAAGAGGAAAACTACCCGCTTTAGCTTTATCCATGTTGAACCTTTGAAGTACTTTCTCAATGTACTTCTCTTGTGATAACCATAATTTCTTGGCACCTCTATCTCTAATAATCGTTATTCTAAGAATCTATTTTACTGGCCTCAAGTCTTTCATGGCAAAAGACTTGCTTAACTGCTTCTTCAAACTATTAATCATGTTGATATTTTGACCAACAGTCAACATATCGTCAACCTAAAGTGAAAGGATAATGAAATCATCACCAGAGAATTTCTGTACAAAAACACAATGATCTGAAGTAGTCTTCTTATAACCTTGCTCCCCTATAGCTGTTTCAAAGTTCTTATACCACTGTCTCGGTGCCTATTTTAAACCATAAAGGCTTTTCATCAATCTACACATATAGTCCCCCTTTTTCCTTAAAACCCTCTAGCTTCTCTATATATATCTCTTCTTCCAAATCTCCATGAAAAGAAGTTGTCTTGACATCCAATTACACAATTTCTAAGTCTAGACTTGCTACTAAACTGAGCACTGGACGGATAGATGTCATTTTCACAACTAGTGAAAATATCTCGTCAAAATCAATACCTTTTCTTTGGTTAAATCCTTTAATAACCAATCTAGCTTTAAGTCTTGGATGAGGATTGTGCTTATCATGCTTAATCTTAAACACCCACTTATTTTTCAAAGCTTTCTTACCTTTTGGCAAGTTCACTAGCTCAAAATTTTTATTCTCATGTAAGAACTTCATCTCACCTTGCATGGCTTCAAACCATTTCATCTTATGTTCATCTATCATAGCCTCTTGAAAATTCTCAAGTTCTCCCCCATCAGTGAGTATCACATATTGATCACTAGAGTATCTAATAGTGGCTTGCCTTACTCACGTAGATCTCCTTATGGAACCTGAGCAGTTTCTAGTGCTCGTGGTTGATTCTGGACGTCATCTTCATCAGAATCCTCATCTGATTGATTTTGAATGGGAGCATCATCATCAACTACGTTCGACTGGCGATTTTCAATTTTATGTCTTCGCACTGTTTTTGGAGGAATTAACTCTAAGTCCACCGGGTCACCGTTAGTTCTTGGAACATCCTTTTCACTTTGTCAAGATCTTCAATGGTTTGATCTTCGACAAATATAGCATCACGGCTCCGAATCAGCTTCTTCTGAACTAGATCATAAAACTGATAGTCGAATTAATCTTCACCATAACCAATAAATATACACTAGCGAGTCTTGATGTCAAGCTTGGATCTCTCATCTTTAGGGATATAAACATAAACTTTACAACCAAATTCCTTTAGATGATCATAGGAAACATCCTTTCCTTACCATACTTTCTCCAGAACATCAAACTGTAAAGGGATGCATGGTGAGCGATTTAATATATGAACTGCAGTGAATAGGGCCTCACCCCAAAATATCTTAAGCAACTTTGCATGTGAGAGTAGGCATCTAACTCTCTCCATCAAAATCCTGTTCATCCCCTCATCTAAACCATTCAACTGCAATGTCTTAGGAGGAGTAGTCTAATGTCAAATACCATGCTCTTTGCAATAGAAGACAAATGGTCCATTGTACTCTCCACCATTGTTTCTCCGAATGCATTTCAAATTTTTCCCAGTTTGTCTTTCAACTGAGGCATGGAATTGCTTGAAAACATCTAGCACTTTATCTTTAGTCTTCAAGCTTTATACCCACGTCTTCCTAGAATGGTCATCAATGAAAGTCACAAAGTATGAGCACCACCTAGTGAATTTGGCATTAACCCACATAGATCTGAGTGTACCAAATCCAACACATTCTTTATTCTGGAAAGAGGGGAACTTTTGAAAGCAACTCTATTTTTCTTTCCTGGAAAACAATCAGCACACTTCTTTACATGTACCTGGTCAATTCCAAATAATGAACTCTTTTTCACCAACTAAGTCAGCCCCTTCTGACTTATATGACTGAGTCTTTTGCGCCACAATTCAATTGCACCATCTTTCTCCATTAGATTCACAACATCATTAAAGACATTTGCTTGCTCCATGTACAACTTTGAGCACTTCTTACCTTTGGCGATTACCAAAGAGCCTTTAGTAAGTTTTCATTTCCCATCTTTGAAAGTGCTGTAAAAACCTTCATCATCAAGTATGCCAACCGAGATTAGATTTAGGCAAAGATCAGGATCATGTCTGACATCTTTCAGAGGCAGTCCTATGCCATTGTCTGTCTCCAAGTAAATATCACCTATTCTGGTGATTTTGGCTAAACCATTATTTCCCATTTTAATGACACCAAAATCTCCTTGTCTATATGATGAGAAGAGTTTTTTACGTGATGTGGCGTGAATAGCGGCACCACTGTCACGTATCCAGTTAAACTCACAGGATGCACTATTCACATCATTATCATATGAGACGATGTGAAAGTCATCAATGGTGGTAGCCGTCAATGCGTGTTCATCATCACTACAATCATCGTTCTTGACTTCTTTGCCTTTGTTCTTTTCTTCTTTGAACTTCTGGCAAAACCTTTTGATGTGACTCTTCTTTTTACAGTGATGGCACTCAACGTTTGCATATTAATTTTATCTTCCTATGCTCTTACCTCTGAAATTTAGACCTCTTGATTTGCTCCTCCCCCTAGAACCTATGACCAGAACTTTTGACTGTGTTGAAGAGGTCGAACTCTATGATCTCAGTCTCATCTCTTCATTTAGAATTTCACTTTTTATAGATTTCATGTTAACAACATCTTCAACTGTAGAATTGGTGATTAAAATCTTTAAAGTCTCCTAAGACTATTTCAAGGAGCTAAGCATGAAAAGGGCAAGCACTTCATCATCAAACTTTATGCCCATTAATAATTGATGTACGATCTCCTGAAATTCATTCAAGTGATCTGCCATAAAGGTACCTTCTCGATATTTTATCTGTACTAATTTTGTCAGGTAAAATAATTTATTGTTACCGATTCTTTAGGCATACAACTCCTCGAGCTTCTCCATAACGTCCGTGTGTGAGTCTCGTTGTAGATATGATTATACACATTATCCTCAACAAATTGCTGAATAAAACTACATACCTGCTCATGCTCAAACGCCTACTCCTCGTCCGATATATTTTTTGGTTTTGTTGTGGTAAACACTGGTAAATGCATTTTTGTGACGAACAGAAGATCTTTCATCTTTTTCTTCCATATGTGGTAGTTGGAGCCATTTAGGCTAATAATCTTGCTTATTTTGGCCTCCATCTTCGATGAGAAATGCTTTGACATAGAACCAAATCTGACTCTGATACCACTTGTTAGGAAAAATTACGAATTAAATCTCACTGGTAAAATAAGCAAGGAAATAACACGCAAAAATTTAACGTGATTCACCTTCTAATTTAGTCTACGTTTACAGGCTAAACTCTGAATAAATCTTCTACTAATAAAAATAGCAGGTATAGAGAGTAAAAAATGATACAACAAAATAGTAGCGCTCTCATACAAGGTATTTCTCAAATTTACTATCCCTAGGATAATATCCTCACTATTTTGTTACTCATCCTTTAAAAAAAAGTTCCATAAAAATACTATAAAAATTACTCTCACATACAAAATAACTTTCTAAAATTTACTACCAAACTCACCTCACATCTTATTCCCGTTTGATGTGCATATCTATGTTAAGAGAGGAGCAAGGGCTCCACCGTATGACAGTTATGCAAGCTGTGCATGCAAGTACGTCAGTACCACCATAAATGTGAACTAGTGAGGCCCATATCCAAAGTTAAAGTTACAGACTCGCAGAAACACAATGACAGAAACTTCTATTCAAATTACATAGTAGGCGCGAGCTTCATTTGAGAAAAAACAAAAGAACGTAATTGTTATTTCGGGTGTTAGAAATCGCGTACCATGTCATCGATCCTGAACGCTTCCAACCTAGATTCTCAGTTGTTGGTTCAGTACTTAACGATTTGAAACACTCTACCAAATAATTGGCATGGATTGATTCTTAACATGATTTAGCTTTCATCTTAATTAGTGCAAATAACTAGCTGGGTCTATATATAGAGCAACATTTCCCTCACCACTTCACAAGCACAAAAGAGAGAAAGAGTGAGAGACAGCTATAAAGAGACATTATGGCAATTGATCAAGTACTT
>JAOSBL010138894.1:0-14696 GCA_027568915.1 Erythroxylum roraimae | reverse complement strand
TTCCGACGATTTTTTTCGTCAATAAATTCCGTCGCTAAATTAGTTTACCGACGGAATGTGTCCAAATTCCGTCGGTATTTTCCGTCGCTAAACTCCATTTTTCTTGTAGTGATACTTATCATTTAGACAAATTAAATACAAAAAATCAAAATATTATCAACATATAGCTGTAGAAATTAATTATCAATCAAAATTAAATGTACAAATTAAATTTAGGGAAATTTAAAAAATAATATTGGTGTATTTACCGAGGTATAACAATATATTTCGGTAAATTTAGTAGTAAATTTACTGACGGAATAAGAAAAATTCGTCTGTAAATTTACCAACTGAACACAACTTACTGTCGCTACATTTCCCAACAGATTTCCAAAACATGGACCGTCGCTAAATTTACCGATGGACATTCAAAATCCATCGTTAAATTTACTGACGGCACAAAAGTTATGTCGCTAAATTATAGCGATGGAACAAAAATTGTTCGTCGATAAATTAGTGACGGAATATTTCTATTTCGTCACTAAAGATTACGTATGGTCGTTTCTCCAACAACTCATGCTGTCGATAATTTCTATCGCCAACTTCGCCTGCTGATGGAAAACCTTCACATTCTGTTGGTAATTTCTATAGCCAAACCCCATTTTTCTTGTAGTGTTAGGACTCATTTAATATCTAATGTTAAATTTATAGGTTTCTCTTCTAATATGTTAAGTCACTTATTTAGAATATATAAATGTTCTCTTATTAAACATTTCTTTATGATAATTATATATTAAAAATATTCAAATTTGCATGCATTCATTTGATAAACTTTAAGTAATATTATTAAAGTAATTATTGAAATATTAAAGAATTATTTAAATATCATATTGATATATTATGAGTCTTATGCAGATAATTAATTTTTAAATTAAAACACCTCCCCAATTTAGAATGTTTATAATATTAATTTTTCTTTCAAAGAAATAAATTATAGTCCTCCATATAAATGTGACGCTAGAATCTAAATTTCTCCTATTTAAAATATAGGTTCCTTACCGTTATAACCATCTACATTTAAATACGCATGTTAATAATTTGAAATTTACAAGCCTATTTAGAATGATATAGGCTATGATACCATGATAGAATAAATATAATCAAGAAAATGTATGATGTTTTCCTTGTATTGATTTGTAGGGTGAATGACCCTTAATACGCAATCGTATGATGTATAAGATAAGGGTGAACACTATACATGACCACGATGAATGAAATACTAAAAAGATTTAGACCATGTGTAAAATGGTGAAAAACTAAACAATATTAGTAGTTGAGATCTTAAGATTGGATGTGTGTTATCACCTCCCCTTAAGATCATAAGAAAAGGAGATCGTGAGCTTGTCTTAGAGTTGATGAAATACTAAAGAAGATAGAGCTTTAGACATGATATTAGTTATCTAATCAGAAGAAGGAATATGTTTAATGAAGAGAGTCATGTTGATAACCTAATCCCAAACAAAATAAACGTAGCACTAAGATTTGGATATGAAGAAATATATAAATTTTAGAAATGATGATATCAAAATAGTAATAACATTACTAATAACCTTTGTATTCAGAGGCATAGCCATGGAAGATATATTGGGTAGATTTTAGTGTAAGTTTATTTATATGGATAGAGCCTAGAAAGGGAAAACAAGCACATTCAAAAACTCAAAGATAAGTAAGGACATGTTTGGTATGGAAAAGAAATTCATGTGGAGATTTATGATGAAGACCAAGAGTGGATCACAAATTAATAAGGTTAATAACTGTGGATAATGCTTCAAACTAAAGGGACTTAAGAAGAGAGGCATGAAGGAGAAGTATGAGATTTGTTTCAATAATTTGATTAATTTTGTGCTAGTAAGACCATTTTACTACGGTGTATGAGGATAAGAGGTACAAAAGGCGATGCCACTAGAGAGAAGGTAGTACGTGTAACATCTCAGATCACCCGCTTATAGATATTGTCCGCTTTGGGTCTTGGCCCAGCCAAGCCCTCACGGTTTTGTTTTTCCCAAGGCCTTCTCAGGAGGTCACCCATCCTAGAACTACTCTCACCCAAGCACATTTAACCTAGGAGTTCCGATGGGATCCGGTGCATTAGGCCATGGAAAACGCGTCTGTAAGGGAGAGATATCCGTACCCTTATAAGGCGTACTACGTTCCCCTCTCCAACCGATGTGAGATCTCACACTCTCCACCCCCTTAGGGTCCAGCCTAGCTGGCACAACGGCTCGGGTACTAGCTCTGATACCACTTGTAACATCCCAAATCACCCACTTACAGATATTGTCTGCTTTGGGCCTTGGCCCAGCCAAACCCTCACGGTTTTGCTTTTCCCGAGACCTTCCCAGGAGGTCACCCATCCTAGAACTACTCTCACCCAAGCACATTTAACCTCGGAGTTTCGATGGGATCCGGTCACCCATCCTAGAGTGTGAGATCCCATATCGGTTGGAGAGGGGAACAAAGTATGCCTTATAAGGATACGGATACCTCTCCCTTACAGACGCGTTTTCCATAGCCTAATACACCAGATCCCATCAGAACTCTAAGGTTAAATGTGCTTGGGTGAGAGTAGTTCTAGAATGGGTAACCTCCTGGGAAGGCCTCGGGAAAAGCCCAAAGCGGATAATATCTGTAAGCGGGTGATCTGGACTATTACAAGTAGTATTAGAGCCGATACCCAAATCGTTGTGCCAGCTAGGTTGGGCCCTAATGTTGGGACCCAATCTCAGAACCGGACCCCAACTGAAAAACGGAATCGAAAAACAAAAGCAAACGCGTGCGGAAACAAACGAAAGAAATCCCATCAGAAAGAACAGAATACAAACGAAAGGAAAATTGGATCGGAAGTATGTTGGGACCCGATCTCAGAATCAGAAGTCATAAAGCGGAAACACAATCAAAGGCGAAAGTATCGAAAGCGAATCGAAGGGCTCGGAATCAACGAAAACAAATCACTTAAAAGAACTGAAACAAATTCCGACATCCGTAGCGTATATTTTAGAAAAGCGTCGCGTCGGAAACCCTAAGACTAACCCAATCCGAAATTCGGTATTTTTTTTTCTTTCTATTCATCTTTATTCAAAACCAAAACCAATTTCCCAATTGGGATTTATCAATTCCATAAACTCACTTATTTTCATCCTTCACATTCATACAATCTCAAACTCATCTTTCAGAAACTTATTCTTATTTTGCCATAAAAATCTCACACATGACTTATACAATCAAGTCATACACATAAAGCACTTCTATATACAACCTACACAATCGCCTCATTTCTATTTATTTCTAACGAAAATTGGGCAGCATAACGGCTGCATCTTTAAAAACCCAAAACCTGCAAACGATTTCAAACGCACTTCAATACACTAAACCCATCCACAATTCATCGAACCTCCTGTCCGGAATCTCAATACAGTCAAACTCATACATAACTACAGCACTTCAAAATTTTCAAACATCCAATAACCTCGGACCTCCTGTCCACTTCAATACACTAAACCCATCCACAATTCATCGAACCTCCTGTCCGGAATCTCAATACAGTCAAACTCATACATAACTACAGCACTTCAAAATTTTCAAACATCCAATAACCTCGGACCTCCTGTCCGGTATCCCAGCATAAATAACACAACCAATCATCATCCATAAATAAGTCAATATCTCATTTTCAATATACAATTTCATAATTCAATCCAAAATCCAAACCAATCATATTCATATACGATCATAATTCATATCCCATACAAATCTACTCAAATATCAAAGACATCAAAACTAATCAATTCTTTTTTTCTCATCAATTTCCTTGAGGCACAATAACATCTATAACACAATTCATATACAAAAACACTCAGTTAAATTCATTTAATAGTTCTAAATTTCACTTAAGGACCGGGGTCCAACACCTAAAGAGGGCAGGGCCCTAAGGGGGTGGAGAGTGTGAGATCCCACATCGGTTGGAGAGGGAAACGAAGTACGCCTTATAAGGGTACGGATACCTCTCCCTTACAGACGCATTTTTCATGGCCTAATACACCAGATCCCATCAAAACTCTGAGGTTAAATGTACTTGGGTGAGAGTAGTTCTAGAATGGGTGACCTCCTGAGAAGGCCTCGGGAAAAGCAAAACTGTAAGGGCTTGGCTGGGCCAAGGCCCAAAACGGACAATATCTATAAGCTGGTGATCTGGGATGTTACAATGGTATTAGAGCCGGCACCCAAACTGTTGTGCCAGCTAGGCTGAACCCCAAAGAGGGCAAGGCCCTAAGAGGGCTGGAGAGTGTGAGATCCCACATCGGCTGAAGAGGGGAATAAAGTACGCCTTATAAGGGTACGGATACCTCTCCCTCGCAGACGCGTTTTCTATGGCCTAATGCACCGGATCCCATCAGAACTCTGAGGTTAAATGTGTTTGGGTGAGAGTAGTTCTAGGATGGGTGACCTCCTAGAAAGGCCTCGGGAAAGCAAAATCGTGAGAGCTTGGCTGGCCCAAAGCCCAAAGCGGACAATATCTGTAAGCGGATGATTTGGGATGTTACAGTAAATGCATCTTTGGTGAGTTAAAGAGCCCCATCATATTGAAAAGTTTTGATATTAGTGAAGAAAATTTTTTAGCAGTGGTTTTAAAGGTTTTAGAGTGAAGTAAAGCACAAGATTTTTGGTCCAATGGAAAGATTAATGTAAAATGATAAAATCATCCACAAAATAATAAAAATATCAATAACTAAAAAGAGTAAGAGACAAAGAAGGTCCCCAAATGTCACATTGAATAAGTTGTAAAGGATTGGTAAAAATCTAAGAAGATAAAGGAAATGAAAGACGGATTTTTTTTCCTTAAAGACAAGAAGTACAAGGATTTATGATATTGGAATTAATAGGTAAAAGATGACATAAGCTAGATAGTGTGGATCGACATAGGTAACCAAGATGTTGATGTCACAAATTAACTAAAGTAGAGTGATTCTGAAAGCAACATAATTGTTGAAGTGTAAGGGAATCTTTGTTGGCAGAGATTATTATGGATGGGTCTCACGAGGACCAGTATCTTAGATATGAGGTCCTTTATAATATAACAAAATGGATTAAATTTAATGAGACAAGAGTTATTAGTAACAAATTTGGCTATGGACAAAAGATTAGTAGTAAGATTAGGAATAATTAAGATATCATGAAGGTAAAAAGTATGAGGAAAAGTGGAAAGAGTTAAGTTACCAATGGATGAAATAGGGAGAGTGTGTCCTTTACCAACAACCACTTGGTTTGATCTTTCATATGATTTCAATGATATGGTAATTAGGATTTGTTTAAGCAATGGTGCTAGCTTCCAGTAACTACTTATTAATAGTAAAGGCATTAAAGGGGGCGAGATCATGATCATATTGAATATTAATGGCAGAGAAAGTTATACTAAGATTATTGGTAGCGTAGTGAGAGTCATATTGTCAATTTTAGGATTTTAAATACCAAAAGTCACAATGAGTAGCAATGAGTCACCATTTATAGTAAATTTGATATCATGTGGTGGTTTAGTATTGTAATTAGACTTGGAAAAGGATGGGTTGTGATGGGTTTGGGTCTGATTCAAATATTAAGCCTGAATGTGATTTTGAGGAGCCTAATGGGTAAATTATTAATGAACTTCATTAAGTTACATAGGCTTAAAGGAATATTGTGGGCCATTAAAGTTCTCAGCCCGTCATAAATTTTGCCCAAATGAGTTAGGACTTTGCCACTGTCTATTTCTAAGAAAGTGTCTTTCTCTTCAAACTCTCCTGCTACCTCTGCCATTTGCTCTAGTAGATGCATATTTGAGTATATGTATACACCCATATTTGATGTATTTTACTTGATATTTTGTAATTTTATTGTATATTTGGTACTTAATTCACTTCAAGTGCATTTATAGGTTATAATTGCCTTCATGAATCAAAGGAAAAGAATTTCGATGAAAACGCGACATAAAACAAAGATTTGAAGCAAATAAGGGATACCAAACATGTTTGAGCTCGTGTACACCTACAACCTATGCAGATTCGCAAATTCAGAAGATTTTGGTATATACATGATCTAATACACACTCGTGTATTAGACCGTGTATCTCTCAGAACCGTAAAAATTACTATAAAAAGACATGAGCGGAGGCCGATTAAAAGGAACAGGCTTTTAAAGGTGACCATTAAGAAGGGATGATATTGATCCAAAGAAGTAGAAAACATAAAGAAATCATCAACAGATCTAGTAGATTAAAAGATTAACCCTCAAACTTGCAAAAACATTTGATATAAAAGAAGGGAGATTTAGAATTATGAACTCTTTGTTTTATATTCTATTTTGTTCCAATTTATCTTTGATCTCATTTCTATTATATGTAACTAAATGCTTTTTAGTGTCTAGGTGTGATAAACCATAGTTTGTGCTATAATATTTTTTGATTCTTTTCTTAATGCAATTATTTTGATTGATCTATTGTGATTCAATTATGTATTTTATATAGGTTCTAATATATCCAAAATATTAGTACATAATCTAATTTCATAGCATAGAGATTGAGAAATCTTATTTATGAATAGATCTACCATAATTGAAAGGAGTTGATTGCAAACCTAGAGGTAGGTTGACATAAATCCTTTAAATTAGGGTCAAACCTAATAGTAGAATTCACAAATCAATAAAGTAATCCTAGATCCTTTAACATGAATAATTTTGATTAATAAACCTATGGATTGGTTTTTAGTAGTCTCGAGAGATTTATTAGCATAAGATAGGAATTTTCACGGTCCAATAGTCAATAAAACAATTGCTTGATAAAAGGTTAACTATTTAATAATTTTTAGGGGGATTTATTACCTAGACACTAATTCTTGATATTGATTATTTTCTAAGCAATTTTCTTTTTCTTCTGCAATTATTATTGTTTCCTATTTATTTTAGTTATTTTAGTTTTATTTTCTTTATTAAAACCAAAATCCAATTCATAGGCTAGATAATAGAACAGAGATAATTACTAGTAATCATTATATTCGTGGGATCGACCCGTACTTGTATATGCTAGTTATAACTACAATGTGCACTTGCAGTTAATTCAATATTAACAAAGTAAACAAAGTCAATCAATTTTTTACACCATTGCCAGGGACAATGATATTAGTAACACCAAGATAATATTACTCTACCCATTATTTTTTATATTTATTTTATTTTTATTGTATCATGTTGCATTTTTGGCATATTCATGTTATTATCTTTTGAACTTCTCTACATTAACAATGTGATTGTAGTTTTTTTAGGGATTAAGGTTTAATGTCATCACCACAACTCACATTGGAAGGATGGAGCAAACAATACTCTTATGGGAGCTACGATGTGTCTTTGCAATACTTAACATCACCATATACGAAAAAAAGATTTCTTCACATGTTTTCGGAAGCTCAACCGACATCTATGTTGTGTTAAAAATTTTATGGGAGTAATCATTACAGTCATTAATGTTGAGCATCAACCTATATGTAGGAGCAATCAGGCATGTAAAATCAACCTCGAGGTGCACCATATGAGAACATTTACAATTCATTATGGAGCAACTCTTACACTTTTGGATGGAATGATTATGCTCCCTAAATATTTACAGTACCAAGCACTTTAAGTTAAAAAGCCAAATATGGAAGATATGATGGCCAATTTTATTCAAGAATCAATCATAAGGCATTAGAAAATAGGGACTCGTATACAAAATGTGTTAAATCAGATCAACCAGATGGCAAAGATAATATCTGACAAAATGTAAGGGAGTTTACCTATTCCTACTAAAATAGATCCTAAAGAACATGGAATGGCAATCACCCTTAGGAGTGGAAAAAAGCTTATAGAAGAAGTTAAAGTAGTAGTAGTAGTAGAAAAGAAGCCTCCATCTAAGAAGAGGAAGTAGAGAAGTGGTAAGAGATAATTAAAGAAGATGAGTCAGAAACCTTTGTCCAAGAAGAAGAAGAAGAATAATAGACAAATGTCGTTAAGGAAGAAATGGTAGAGGAACCAAATAAGGAAACTACTGATGAATTGTTGGTAACCACCTTATATACGAAGGGTCCTACTTTCTCCAAGACAAACTGTTTGAGCCACTCAACGATTAAGAGAGTTTTATTATTCCCTATGTTTTAACAATTTGTTATTAAAAAAGGCATTAATGGAGTCCATTGGTGTTATTAATCCAATTAATTATGTCCTTATAATTATCTTGCTATATGTGGCTTACTTAAAGGCCACTAAACCACCTTGTAGAGAAATGCGTGGAAGCAAGCCACTAATCATAGACCCAGGATGATGATAAAGTGCAGGGTAAGTCGAGCTAACGAAGTTAAACAAGCGCTACATAGGAGGCACCCCATGAATTAGTTAGTTTAATTTCATATTGTTTTGTTCCTGCTTTCATGTTAGTATAGGGTTTTGGTTGAGTTTTTTATGTGTTTTAGGATAGGAAATCAAGCTTCCCAATGATGAGAATATGCATAATTGATGTGTAGGGTATGCGTGTCTATGTGTTATAATTTTTAGTGCAAATTTTTTACTTTTGAGCATCTAATTCTAAAGTTGCAAACGTTGCCATAAAGTTACACACCCTCCAAAAATGTTAGTATAGTTTTACATGATTTGATATACATTTGTGCACCAACCCATGTAAATATACGAAAAGTTGTGATTCAATGACATATACAGTTTGATACACAATTTACATGGGGTTGATACACGACCGTGTATCAGATCGTGTAAGTCCACGACCTTTTTTAGAAAGCCCTAACACTTTCATTTTCTCACATTTTATCTCTTCTAACTCGCTCTCGCTATCGGCCTCTCATTCTTCGATCCTAATTTTTGCATTTTTCTGCCTAATTAACAACACTCAAGTAAGTTCTTTAGTTTTTTTCACTTATTTATACATGATTCATTGAGTGTTTTGAATGATTTGTGAATTTTCAATCAAAAATGCAAATTTTACGATTTAGGGATTTTTGGAGAATTTTTGTGATTTTATGATTAATTGTGGTTTATTGGTTAGGTTTAATCTTTACCCAATTGATTTTATGATTCAATTTGTGTAATTGCATGCGAATTGGGTGAAAATTCGACTTTAATTGCAAAAATTTGCGATTTTTGCTCACTAAGTGTTTAATTGTGATATTTTTGTGTTAAATTAGATTAATTAGTTATTTTTATGTCAATTATTATTAAGTTTGTGTTTAATTGCATAAATTTGATGTTTAATTTCACCAATTTTATAATTGTTATTTTAGGATTTTTAATTTCAAACTAGGGTTAGAATTTGTAATTTAACAATTAAGTTAACTTTATTTCTTAATTGCAATATTTCTAATTTTAATTTTAACTTTAAGATTAATTAATTATTAGTTAATTTCCTAACTAAATGTATTTGTTAGTTAATTTTCTAACTAAATTTATCTAATTGTTTAGTTATTTATTTGTGTTTATTATTTATTAATTATTTTTATTGTTTAACATTCGTTGCTAGTTTGTTTTTGCATTTAATAATTTACTGAACGTAATCAATTTTAAGTGTGTGTAAAAGCGTATTCCCAGAAATTTATCTATAATCTCCTCACACTTATTCAAAGTTGCAAGCATAATAGTGAAATCACGACGAGAAAAGGAGATCCCTAGGAAATGACAAAGAGGAGAAGGTTCCTCAACTTCAGTTGAGCCCCCTAGAGCGGGCGAAGATGTTATTGTTCAATGTTGCGGCCTAGGAGGAGCAGTACCAGAGGCTCAAGGACAAGAAGTTCAGTACTAGCAGATTCATCAAGTGGTTGGCGTTGGAGTGTAAAAGAGCAAAGTAAGCATGCTAACACATTAATATCAATTGTTTTAAATGAAGTACAATGAAAGCTTATTTAGCATATATACTATATTTTTGATATTATTAATGCTCTTAAAGTTCTTGGAAAGACCTATACCAATGTTAAAAAAGGTAAGAAAGTTGCTTAGGTCACTTCCAAAGATGTGGGAACCTAAAGTGATGGTTATACAAAAGGCCAAGGATCTAACAACGCTTTTATTGAAGAACTTATTGAATCTCTCCTCATATACAAAATGAGGCTTCATAAAACATAAGAAGAAATGTCACTTTTAAAGAAAAAGAATTTAGCATTTAAATCTTCAATAGAAGAATTAAGTAAAGAGGAAGAGATACCAACTAATGAGAGCAAAGAAGAAGACATTGACTTAGTATTTGCTTTGAATGTCAAAAATCATAATTTCCTCAATTCAAATATAATGAGAAGTATGAAAGAAATTATAAGAAGAAAAAGGTCAAAAAGAAAGCACCTAATGCATCGGCTTAGGATAACATAATTAAATCCAAAAGTGAGCATTCAGAAGAAGAGATAGCTAATGGGTGATAATAAAGTAACATCCAACCTTAATTCTTGTAGTGATAATGATGATGATATGACATATAAAGAACTAGTTGAAATTTTAGAAATTATAAGTAAGGAAAAGAAAAAATTATCTTTAAAACTTAAGCAAGTTCGAAAACAATTGGATGCATTCATGAATGAGAATAAAAAGATAAAAAGTGAATTGCATAGCATTAAAGCATCAAAAAATGTGATTATTGATGACAATAATAAGTTAGATGCATTAATGCATGAGAATGAAACATTGAAAAAAGGAGATAGATTTCCTTAAGGACTCAATGCCTAGGTTTACTAAAGGGAGTGAAAAAACTTGAGAACATACTAGGAGCTTAAAAGAATTCCAATGTTAAGCATGAAATAGGATATAACCATAGAAGTGAAGGTACATTCTAAAAGCACATTTGTTAAAGGAAAAACATTTGCATAGTGAAGAATCATTACCTAATGTGACAAATGAGCATAGGGCATCCACATCCAACCATATGCATGCAAATTTCATATCCACTAGAACTAATCCTAAAAGCAAGCATCATGTTTTCATATATGACTCACAATCTAAGTATAGAGTTCACTACTATCAAGAGAAGACTAGGCACAATTTCTATAATAACATGCAAACTCGCTTATACATCTATAAAAGCATGTATCAATCCTTCATTCATAGTAAGCATCATACATATAATCATAGTAGGACTTTTCACCATCCTAGGAAACAATTTAACACATTTAATGTTTAAAGAAAACTTTCTCATTATATATACACATATAGAATTCCAAGCAATGCATTTATGCAACATCATTACTCGTATAACTTAGTTTTCCATTTTTGTGTTAAGTTTGAACATGTTGATAGATTTTGCTTTAACAAACAAATGATGGAAAGCAAATGCTAAAAATTCATATTTAAAAGCCATGCTGTCTTTGTTTGCTATAGAGATCTTTCCTTGGTCAAGTCTTCTGTTCAACATCTTTCTGGTGACCTGTTGGCAGTGGCGAAGCCAGGAATTTGTTTCAGGGGGGGCAAAAAAAATTTTTATCCAATCCACCCTGGGCAACGACATTCTTTTAAGTGGACAACCCCTATATGTATATATATTTTCTTTAATAAAAAAAATTGAGGGTGGGCAAAGCAGTAGCTTCACTACTGCCTGTTGGACAACACCCTTGAAAGTTTAGGTTGAAAAAAGGAAGGAATCTAACTACCAAGGAACCAAGCTTATTTGGTGTCCCAAAACACATTGATTACCTTGGTTTATAAGACTATTAGAAAAGAAAGAGAAAATGGTACATAGTATATATAGTAGTTATTAAATTGAATATTATTAAGGTGCTTTTGCATTTATCTTGATGAATGACTAATAATTTTTATATTATCAATATTTGAATTAATTACAGGTGCACAGTGTAACTGTAATTAACACAGGCAAGTACGGGTCAATCCCACAAAAAAATGGTTACTAGTAATTACCTTTCTTCTATTATCTAGCCTACGGATTGGGTTTTAGTTTTTAATTAAAAATAATACTTATACAAATAAAATAAAGTAGGAAACAATAAATGAGCAGAGAACAAAGCAATCACTTAGAAAACAATTACTATCATGAACTAATGTCTATGTAATAAATCTCCCTAAAACCATTAAATAATCAACCTTTCATTATTCAATTGGTTTATTGACTATTAGACCATGGAAATTCCTATTGTATGCTAATAACTCACTTGAGACTACTAACAACTAATCTTAAGTTTATCGACCAAAATTATTCAGGTTAAAGATTCTAATATTGCTTTATCAATTTGTGAATTCCACTATTAGATTTGACCCTAATCTAGAGGATTTATGTTAATCTATCTCTAGGTTTACAATCAACTCCTTTCAATTATGGTAGATATATTCATAAACATGATTTTTCAATCTATATGCTATAAAATCAGATTATATACTAATATTTTGGATCTATTAGAACATATATAAAATACATAATTGAATCACAATAAATCAATCAAAACAAATGCATTAAATAAAAGAATCAAAACATATTTTAACATAACCTAGGGTTCACAACACCTAGACATTAAAAGATGTTTAGTTACAGATAATAGAAAATGAAATCAAACATGAACACGAAGAAAAACAAATAGAAAACAAAGAGTTCATAATTCTAAATCTCCCTTTCTCTTCTATCAAATGTTCTTACAAGGTAGAGGTTTGATGTTGTAATCTATTGGATCTGTCGATGATTTCTTCATGTTTCCACTTCTTTGGTTCAACATCATCCCTTCTGAGTGTTCTCCACAACTGAAATCACCTCTTCAAGTCTTTTTTCTTATTTTGCCTCTACTCACATCTTTTTACAATAATTTTTAGGGTTCTAGGAGATACATGATCTAATACAAGGGTGTGTACTAGATTGTGTATACTCTAAAGTTTCCAACCGTGTATCCCTTTGCTTCAAATCTTCATTTTATTCCACATTGTCATCTGAATTCTTCTCCTTTTGGTCCATGAAGGCAATTATAACCTATAAATGCACATAGAGCAAATTAAATACCAAATATACAATAAAAGTGTAAAATATCAAGCAAAATACATCAAATATAGGTGTATAAATATGGTCAAATATACATCTATTAAACATGCCCACGCTTAATTTTTTGCTTGTCCTTAAGCAAATGATAATTAAAATTATTAAACTTATAACATCAATCCTTCATTAATCTTAACATGTCCATTCATACTCTAAATCATAACATCATATTAATCAAATTAATAAACAAGTGGAATCAAGTTATCCTAAAAAGAACTTCATAAATTAATATTAATAGTAATCACATCATAGTCTCATTGAAATCAAAAGCATATACTGTCACGACCCGGTATCACATCGGGCCCATGACAACCGTCGCATAACCGGGCTAAGGACACTAATGGTATCCTTAATCCGACTATGCAAGGCTAACTGAATATCATTTTAAAAAAAAACTCTGGGCAACACAACAGCTATATTTTTAAAATCTCAAAACCTACAAACGATTTCAAACACCCTTCTATATTCACATCCAACCACAACTCCAGGACTCTCTAGTTCACTCAAGGCAATCTCAACTCCAGGAAATCTCAATAACAGTATCAAAGTTCATACATAAAATCTTTTACAAAACACAGGGCAATCAAAAGTTAGCTTACAGAATCATAAAGCGTATCTACATAAACACAATTCATGAGCCACTAGACAACAAAAATAAAAAATAAAAAACTGCCCACGTGTGGTAATACCCCGAAAATGTCAAAAGACCACACGATCCACTCAGGACTTCAAACTCACTAAATTAACCTGCATAGTTGGAAAGCGGAGGGGGTGAGTACACTAGGTACTCAGTGAGCAGGAAAAACATATATAACAGATAGAATAGGTTCATACCAAGACAATGTAGATAACCTATGACGTGAATATACAACTCATAGAAAACCATAGGCCCAGCCTATGACTCAATGTATCTTGGTTAGGAACCATATAGGCCTAGCCTATTAACTCACTCATCCGGTGAACATAGGTTCCAGTTCCAGTACACAAAAGCATAAAAACATCATATGTATCAATCAAATCTCGATAGGAAAACCAATATCAGGATAAGCCAAAACAATCATGTGTGACACCATTAGTCGGCCAAACTAATGTGCACACCCACCGATACTCGGTGTTGACTCGACTTTTATTTGTGGTGAGTCCAGAATATAGTCATCAAAAGCATCATAACCCTAGGTGATGACCTCGTCGGTGTCCAGACCCTAGGTGTGGAATCATCCGCAAGTCCCGTAAAAAGGTGTCAATATGGCGACTCGACTTTAATGTACCAGCATCAAGGATACGGGGGTCGCTTAATCAGTTATGCCCAGCACATGATTGGCCAATCGTCTCCTTACCAATCACCAAATTCATATACAAAAATTAAGTACAAAAATCAAATAAAGCATCATTTTTTATCGGTCCAACCGATAAAATGAAACTATACCATGGCTCTAAGCCAAAGAGAACAAATACATGACTCGGTTTTGCTTATGTAAATTCCAAAACATTGTTTCATGCAATAAAAGTTATCTCTTGCAAGTTATTCAAAAATGTAGTTTCATAAAATAAAGCATTATTCTTTACACTTTAAACTCAGATTTGTTAAAGACAATAACATTTCTCAAAATATGTAATAAAAATATCATCTTCAAAAACCATG
>JAOSBL010138778.1:0-14736 GCA_027568915.1 Erythroxylum roraimae | reverse complement strand
TGGACATAGCAAACCAATTTTAAACACTCCTAACCCGTTCCAAATTACTAATTTATCCTTCCCATCGGGGGTGGGATGTTACATTCATCATGTAAGCTAGCATTGCATATCACAACACAACCTTATTTACTTCAACTGTATTTCACTAAATCAAACAATTCAATAATTCATTTCAATTCAATCATATGATACATGCAGTGACGTATATGCAAATGCACAAGTGTTTTCATTCTCTTTTTTTTTGTGTGACCAAGTTCCTACCAACCCAATTTATTGTCCCGTATCCGTTGTACATAGCAAGCTCATTTCTTCCATATCCATTATAGATAACGAGTCCATGTTATCTAAGCTTGAGGCTCCTTTTCCACAATCCTGAGCTCAAAGCTCTTTTCTCACATTGGTCACTCTGGTCACTACTCCTTTATCTGATCATGAATTCCAATGTAATGAGATGCATCATTCATTTGCCATACTTTAATTTCAGTATACTCATGCTATATAACAAACTCCTCAGATCTAAGTCTGACATTTATTAATCAATTGTTCACACATTTCAGACTAAACATTCAATTCATATAGAAGCACATATAATTGAGTTTACACATCTATGTTAACACACAGTATGCTCCAAAAAAGTTATTGCCTCGATGTTCTGGTAATGTCTGGATATGGACAATCGCCTTGCGCATCTATCGTCATGCAATACACACATAGTTCCCAATTACTAATTTGTTTAATCATATGAATATATAATCATGCACATTTATATGTGTCATGTTTCAATGCATACTTAATTGACATTCCAGGTATGTATCCTTATACAAAAATCTTGACCATTCAAACATTATAACTTGTATACAACTAGTTTACAATCATGTTTATACCTTAAGTAAGCTTGATTTACTTCAAATTCTTAAATCATACATTCACCAAACTTTTCAGCAATATACATTCATAATTACCTCATGTTATTCAATGCTCATTCATTCATGCCTAAAACACATTATTCATATCCTTAAGATCATGTTTGCATTCATAAGAACACCTTTATTCACTTGGCAAATCCATAATGTCAATATTTGGATCCATATATTTCAAACAGTCCATTTTTTTAGTTATGACTTCAATTAACAACCTAAACTTATCAAACTCTTAACCAATAATCAAGTAACAATCTAGGTTCATTCCAAGCCTTAATTAAGTCCAAATATACCAATTTAGAGTAACTTTCCTTAGCTAGTTCAACATGCACACAAAGAAGAAATTAACATTCCAGAATTAGGCCCATGACTGTGGGGAACCTTGCCACATCCGTGACAGAAGCTAATGCAACTAGCCACAGTTGTGGGATGAGGGCCACGATCGTGCACTGTCTTTCTTCCCTCAATTCTTCTTGAAATCATATACTTGGAAACATCACTAACACTTGAATTTTTCCAGAATTCATGTCCTATAAAGCTACTTCATTTCATACTAGTTTAGCTTCCACAATGGTTACGTTAAATCTCACAAAAATCTACTCATTTGTTTCATTGCTAATCACTTTATGCCATTATACATGTAGTCCTAACTTTTCCATATTTGAAAACACCTTAATAGCACCTATCTCTGGTATGAATTCATTATCAATAACACCTCAAATCCCAACCTAAATCATCCATATAACGGCCTATAAACTACTATTTCCATGCATCCAAAAACAAAACAGACAAGTAACCAATTCATCCATCATTTTTCAGAAAAACTTCATCATCAACACTACATTCAATCCATCACAATTCAGTCATCATAAAATTCTACTAACACGTGCCATAAAGATCAGTATTTCACTTACTTGTACAACACAAATTTCACCTCAATGTATCAAACCTACTTTGCCTCACATGCATGCAAGATCAATGTAGTGCCCAAATACCCCCTGGGAGGATATTGTGAGCGCCACACATACAGAACATACAGAATACAAAATATTTCATACTTGCATTTCCAAAATCTCAAACAAACATACATTACATATCATAATTTCAGAAACTAGCCTGAATTAAGGTTATTACAACCCTTCAAACAAAAATCCAAAGTCATATACGTCATATACAAGTCCAAAAACAAACTAAAAAATACATTTTGAGCAAAACAAAACTCAGACTCCTTTGGCCATTGAGGTTGACTTGTCCAAGTCCTTAGGTCCTTCTCTCTGAACCTATACGGGGAAAATCTACCGTGCTAAGCATATAGCTTAGTGAGTAATAACTAAATTAAGTCTAACCATAATAGATACTAAATCAAGTTATATAAAAGCATCTCAACATACTGAAATTCAGAACAGAATAAGATTTATTAATGAAAACACTTCGCATGCTAAAGTCAGACATTTCAATAGCAGAACAGAACATACATAAATATAAAACAGATTTTTAGAATAGGGTGTTAACCCATCAGATCCAAAATACGGTTTGTTTCTTATCAAAGCTTATCAGATATCAAAGTGCAAAATGAGTTAGACTGTAAACCCATAAACAGAAGTGGGTAACGGGACTTATACAACTTACAACTTTGCAAATCATTCAAATCATTCAATGTTCCAAATCAATAGCAAACAAAACAGTCAAAGCAAAACTATCAAAAATTACTTACTGAATTACTTACAAAATTAACCATCTAAAATACTTACAAAAGTTACCATCTAAATTACTTACAAAAATTACCGTCTAAATTACTTACAAAAGTTACCGTCTAAATTACTTACAAAAATTACAGTGTAAATTACTTATAAAATTTACCATCTAAATTACTTACTAATGCTCCCTTATTGTTTATTGCCTCAAAGTCTTGGCAATATTTGGAATCGGTCGCTCTAAGGGTTCCTCTGAAACATTTAATAAAAACATATATCACTATTCTGCACGATTATGAAATCATTTATACACATTCACGTATACTAAATATGTATGATTCATGTTCATGACAAATTCTGGGTTTCTTATCCTTAATCTTGTCACATTATCAAACATGCGAAACCATACTCAATCCCTCAATCCAGATTTATTTCACAATCAACTTTCGGGCCCACTTTGCTCAATTATTATCATCAAGAAGTTGAGCTAATTAGGTAATACTTCCTTCTATAATTTCCCCCCCATTGTCTTAGGTTTCCAATGATACTAAGTACATCCAATTTGGTTTCGTATACTAAAAGTTACACCCAAAAGATTTTGGAATGCTCTTAAGCTTCAGCAGAATTCTTATCTCAACTTCCAATTAGATTATGAAATTCTTAAAGGCAGAATTAGAATTTAATCTCTTCATACAATCTGTATTCCTATTTCTCTAGTTTAATTCAAATTAATAATCATCCCATTAGGACCTTCACAGGACAAGATATAAGCAAAATACCAAAGTATGTTCAGTAAAATATTCCAGTTCATACTATACCAACAAATTCCCTCAATTTGATTCAATTAATATTTTCAATTCAACTAAAAAGGCTACCAATTTTTATGGAGAGGTATACAAATGTGTTAGGAATCTATTGGTTCAAGTATCATGTGATTTGGAGGTCGGATGACAAAGTTATGGCCAAAAGAAGCAAAGGTGTTTAGGGTGAGTCAACCCTTCGGGTGCACCATCGTGCTTAAGAATAAATAGCAAAGTGACCGTCATGCTTAAACACGAGGGTGAACACTCAACTTAACTATCAAAGTCACTATCATGCTTAAGCACTAAGGTGAACTCCTAACTTTTTCCAGCAAAGTCACCGTCGTGCTTAAGCACAAAAGTGAATTTCCAACTTAACCAGCAAAGTCACCGTCGTGCTTAAGCACGAGGGTGAACTTCCAACTTTTTCAGGAAAGCCACTTTCCTAAAAGAGCATGATAGTGCATCCCATCTTCTTCAACAACCATCTTCTTTTCTAGAAAGTCAGCTACAGATTTGCATGGGAACCAACAAGGAAACAACAAGGAGCTTCAGTAACTTTGCCTTACACAACCTGTGATACGTGTGTTACTTACATCTTGCCATGTGTCACCATACATGGGAACCAGTTTTCATGCATATACGGTAGCCACCTTGCATAATGCCGTTTTTCCATTTTTTAAATCTAAAATACTCCAAAATTTTCAGAAAATTCTTAAAATTTCCAAAAATTCCGAAATAATTTCAATAGCCGTTGAATGAGTTTTCCGCAATTTAATCAATCCATTTTACCCAAAAAATTTCATGAATGCATGTACAATAATTTGTATGTGTCGACATACAGTGCACTGAAATTCCTCAATATTCTAACCCCTAACACGGGGTGTTACAATTCTTCCCTCTTTCAGAATTTTGTCCTCGAAATTCATACCTGATCTAAATAGTTGTATCACTAAACATAACATACTCTTTATCAAACATTTCTCTAACACATATGTAAGAATGAGTGGATCTAGGATCAATCAGTGCATTCATGTCAAAATCAAAGGGAGGAATAGTACCAGCACTGACTTTAAGTGCGTCTTCATCCTCATGAGCTTTCAATACATAAGCTCGAGCCAAAGCAAAAGGCACAGCTGGTCGATCCATAGTTTCCGATTGAGTATCTAGATAATGATTAGGTCTGTGCTGACCAAATCCTCCTCGTCCTTTACCATGTCCTTTATTCCCAGTAAATGTATGAAAAACCTCCCTACTGGCTTGTGACATCTGAGACTGTCCGAGAGGGCAACTAGCTATCTGATGTTCAGTACTGCCATAATGAAAAGTTCCTCCTATAACTCTCCTACAAACACCCCAACGTTGTATAGAGCAATGAGAGAACTTCGGGGCACTATAACCTCGACCTCTAGAGGAACCCTACCAGAAACAGCTGATGAAGGAAAGTTTTGTCATTTTCCCTGAGTCTTAGATCTCTAGGTAACTTCCAGTGCAGAGAAAATACTTTCTTGACTTTGTTTTCCCTAGAACTGACCTCCTCTAACAAAGCTCCTACGTTGATCCCATTCTCTTCTGATCATCTATTGCCTTTCAATTTTCACATTAGTCTACACTATAGCCTCTCCCTGAGCTGGAAGAGGAGGAGGCACCTCAGCTTCACCTCGATTGACCCTAGAGAGTCCATATATCAATTGACAAGTTTTCTCAGAATAATCGCTCTCAGCAACCTCGTCAACAGCTTCGCATTATAAAATGAGTTAGATTGTAAATCCATGAACAGAAGTGGGTAACGGGACTTATACAGAAGAGACCGAAGTCTCGACACCGAAATGTCGATAATAGAAAACACCAAAGTGTCACTAACAGAAGACACCAAAGTGCCATTAACAAAAGACACCGAAGTGCCACAAACAGAAGACACCGAAGTGCCATTAACAAAAGTAGGTACAGACCCTTCTAGGCAAGCCTATTTACCCACAACAGGACTTAACAGATTAAAAAACAGAAATTTCTGAAATCAATTCACATATCAATCAATGTTTTCATACCATGTATTCAAGCATATCACAATCTTATAGCTTTGCAAATCATCAATGTTCCAAATTAATAGCAAACAAAATAGTCCATCAAAAATTACTTACTGAATTACTTACAAAATTGACCATCTAAATTACTTACAAAAGTTACCATCTAAATTACTTACAAAAATTACCGTCTAAATTACTTAAAAAAGTTACCATCTAAATTACTTACTAATGCTCCCTTATTGCTTATTACCTTGAAGTCCCGACAATATCTAGAATCAGTCGCTCTAAGGGTTCCTCTAAAACATTTAATACAAACATATATCACTATTATGTGCGATTATGAAATCATTTATACACATTCACGTATACTGAATATGTATGATGCATGTTTATGACAAATTTTGGGTTTCTTATCCTTAATCTTGTCACATTATCAAACATGTGAAACCATACTCAATCCCTCAACCCAAATTTATTTCACAATCAACCTTTGGGCCCACTTTGCTCAATTATTCCCATCAAGAAGGTGAGATAATTAGGTAATACTTCCTTCTAGAAAATTTTCCCTCTTTGTCTTAGGTTTCCAATGACACCAAGTTCATCCAATTTGGTTTCGTATACTGAAAGTTATACTCAAAAGATTTTGGACTACTCTTAAGCTTCTGCAAAATTCTTATCTCAACTTCCAATCAGATTATGAAATTCTTAAAGGTAGAATTAGAATTTAATCTCTGCATACAATCTGTATTCCTATTTCTCTAGTTTAATTCAAATTAATAATCATCCCATTCGGAGCTCTACAGGACAAGATATAAGCAAAATACCGAAGTATGTTCAGTAAAATATTCCAGTTCATACTATTCCAACATATTCCCTCACTTTGATTCAATCAATCTTTTCCAATTCAATTCACAAGGCCACAAGTCTCATGTCATTTGGAGGTCGGATGACAAAATTATGGCCAAAAGAAGCAAAGGTGTTCAGGGTGAGTCAACCCTTCGGGTGCACCATCGTGCTTAGAATAAATAGCAAAGTCACCGTTGTGCTTAAGCACGAGGGTGAACTTACAACTTAACCAACAAAGTCACCACGATCGTGCTTAAGCATGAGGCTGAACTCCCAACTGTTTCCAGCAAAGTCACCGTCATGCTTAAGCACGAGGGTGAATTTCTAACTTAGCTAGAAAAGTCACCGTTGTGTTTAAGCACGAGGGTGAACTTCCAATTTTTTTAGGAAAGCCACTATCGTGCAAGTGCACGATAGTGCATCCCATCTTCTTCAACAACCATTTTCTTTTCCAGAAACTCAACTACAGATTTGCATCTTCTTCCTCTCTTTCCTAATCCCTCATCACAACTTTTACCCCTTTCATTTAACCCTTTATTTTACTTCGATATCAACTTAACTTAGTCCCAAAACAACTCAAATTCAAGTTTATAATCAGACACTAAAAGAAATCCATACATGCATGCGAATTCATTTTCAACTTTTCTCTCTTTATGGAACATTCCTATTTTCCATCTGATGCTTTTCTTTTTACTATCCTCCATGCTTTCACTTCATTTAACTCTTTTCTATAATAAGATCTCACCAAATCCTATAAGCACTTTCTGCACAAACTGCATGCAATCGGTATTACACTTCCACTGCTCAATAATATCAACTCATCTCTCTTATCACTGTCAATGAATTTGCTTTATACACAACTCATTCATGTATTTATTCCCAACACTATCACAACATCAAAATCATTCACAGAGCTTAGAAACTTAAATTTTCACTTACCTTGCTTTCAAAAAATCACCAGCAGTGAGGTTTCGGTGATGAAGGTTCGGTAACTTTTGGTGAAGACCAAACAAATCCGAAATGAAAACAACAAGGAGCTTCAGTAACTTTGCCTTACACAACCTGTGATACGTGTGTTACTTACATCTTGCCATGTGTCACCTTGCATGGGAACCAGTTGTCATGCATATAAGGCTTCCACCTTACATAATGCCATTTGTCCATTCTTTTTAATCTAAAATACTCCAAAATTTCTAAAATTTCCAAAAATTCTGAAATAATTCCAATAGTCCCCAAATGAGTTTTCCGCAATTTAATCACAATTATCAATCCATTTTACCCAAAAAATGTCATAAATGCATGTACAATAATTTGTATGTGTCGATATACAGTGCACTGAAATTCCTCAATATTCTAACCCCTAACACGAGGTGTTACAATCAATGAGGGAGTAAGATGAGTTTCAGTCGAGATAAGAAGATAACAACAAGTACAACAATGTTATGCTTTTGTAACTATATTTATGAAGGATTTTTTCATGGATTTTGGTCTAAATATTGAACAAAATTTTGGCAGAAACATAGAGGTATAAGGGAGAAGTAAGCTTTCAGTAGTGAGAGGAAGAAGAAGGTGAGGGTTTCAGCAGAAAACGACAAATGAAGGGGCTTGCCATATGTGTGTCATGTGGTGTGAGTGGAGGAGGGTTAAGGACACTTGTCAAGTGTCTAGGCTAGCTACATGTCCTCTCTTTAGGCTGTCATTTGTTAGTTAGTTACTAGGCCATTTTTCACTCAATTCCCTGAGCCATTTGTCACTCAAATCCGCTATCATGTGTCACTTATTTTATAGGCTTAGTCATCCTAATTTTTCACATGTCAACTTATGTTATTACTTGAAATTTTTCCTAGTCTAAATGTACATATGAATTCATCAATTTCCCAATTGTAACAAATAACTCCAAATTACTAATTGAATTTCATCAATTCTTTTTATTGGTAAATCAAAATACAAGATATTAGAAATGCACAATCATGTCACAATTATTTAGAAACTTTCATACCCCGGAACATGTCAATTGAGTGCAATTTTTCTGAATCGAAATTCATGTGTATGTATGCTCATGTTATGAATGTGAATGAAATCATATCCCTAATACACCAAATTCATTCTAATATGATGCAACTCATGTGATTAACACTTTAATCCCTCTTTAGGTTTGGAAACCAGCTATTATAATTCTCCCCTCCTTAATAAATTTCACTCTCGAAATTCTTACCTGATTGATCGAATAGATGGGGTTACTATTTCTTCATATTTTCCTCAGTCTCTTAAGTAGCTTCCTCTCTCGAATGATTCCTCGAAAGGACTTTAACCAAAGGAATTACTCGATTTCTTAGTTTCTTAGTCTGATATCCAACTATTTTAACTGGTTCCTCCATATAACTCAAATTAGTTGCAATCTCAACCTCCTGTATCGGTAATATATGTGTTAGATTTTACCGACATCTCTTGAGAATACTAACATGAAATACATTATGAATCTGAGATATTTCTGACGATAATGCTAATTTGTAAGCTAATGGTCCAACTCTCTCAGTAATCTAATAAGGTTCGATACATTTAGGGCTTAACTTTCCCTTTTTTCGAACCTTAGCACTCCTTGCCAGGGCTACACTCTAAAAAATACCTTGTCTTTTACTTGGCACTCCATGTCTCTCTAAAAAATACCTTGTCTCTTACTTGGCACTCCATGTCTCTCTGATGCTGATCTGTATAACTCTTTTGCATATCTTAAGCTGCTTTAATCCTATTGTAGTTCAATTTTACATTATCAACAATATCTTGAATCAACTCTGGGCCTTCAACAATCCTTAGGCCTTTTTCATCCTAATACAAAGGTGCTTTACACATTCTACTATATAATGCCTCGTATGGAGCCATACCAATACTACTGTGATGATGATTATTGTATACAAATTTAATGAGAGCTATATAGCCATCCCATGCTCCTTAAAACTCCAAAACATAGCCCTAAGCATATCCTTAATAGTTTGAATACTCTTCTTACTCTATCCGTCTTTCTGGGGATGAAATATTGTACTAAAATTCAACTTGCTACCTAATGCTATCCGTAGGCTACCCGAAAATCTTGAAGTAAATCTGGGATCTCGATCTGACACAATAGACACTGGGACTCCATGTAACCTCACTATCTCATTTACATATCTCCAGGCTAATTGATATGGTGTGTTAGTCTCTGTGATAGGTAAGAAATGAGTTGATTTTGTTAATCTATCAACAATGACCCATAAGGCATCATGTTGTCTCAGAGTTCTCGACAAACCCATAATAAAATCCATTATAATCCTCTCCCATTTTCACGCTGGAATAGGTAATAAGTGCAATTTCCCAACTAGTTCCTGATGCTCTGCCTTAACTTGTTGGCATGTCAAACACCTGACAACATAATCAACCACTTGCTTCTTCATCCCTGGACACGAAAAATGTTATTTAAAAGTATTGTACATCGTGGTAGTACTAGGATGTATAGCATAGGCTGCTATGTGTGCTTCCTCCAAAATTTCCTTTCTCAAACCATCAACATCTCTAGTACACGTAATCTATTATTCAACCACAATGTATTGTTTCTCAATTCAAACTCAGAACTCATATTCTGTTTTAACTTCTCTACAATCTTCATTACTTCTAGGTCTTTGCTTTAAGCTATTCTGATCCTTTTATACAATATCGGTCTAAGCTTCAACATAGCTAACAATGCTTCATTCTGTCCCAAACTTAGTTCAACATTCAGGGCTCTTATCTGAACTTGATTTGATAACCTCGATGCTTGAATTTGTGCTACACTGCTATTAGATTTCCTGCTTAATGCATCAACTACAACATTAGCCTTACCTGGATGGTATTCTATTGTGCAATCATAATCTTTAAGCAACTCAATCCACCTCCTTTGTCTCATATTAAGTTCCTTTTGACTCAACATATATCTTAAACTTTGATGATCCGTAAAAATCTGAAATGTTTTGCTATATAAATAAAGTCTCCAAATTTTCAAAGCAAACACTACTGTAGCAAGCTCTAAATCATGAACTGGATAATTGAACTGATGAGGCCTTAACTATCTTGAAGCATAAGCAATCACTCTACCATACTGCATCAAAACAGACCTTAACCCTTGGTGTGAAGCATCACTATATACATTATATCCTCTAGATCTAGATGGAATAGTCAACACTGGTGCCGTAGTTAATCGATATTTTGACTTATCAAAGCTCCTTTGACATTCATCAGTCCATTGAAAAGGTACGTTTTTCCTTATAAGCTTTATCAAAGGGGATGAGATCAATGAGAACCCCTCAACAAACCTCCTGTAATAGCCTACTAGCCCAAGAAAACTTCGAATCTCTGACACATTTCTAGGTGCCTCCCACTTCATCATTGCCTCTACTTTCTTTGGATCTACCTGCATGCCCTGTCCAGACACTACATGACCCAAGAACATCATCTGATCAAGCCATAATTCACACTTACTGAACTTGGCGTATAATTGCTTCTCTCTCATTATCTGTAAAATTACCCTCAAATGCTCACAATGTTCCTCTCTACTCCTCGAATACACTAAGATATCATCTATCAATACAACAACAAAGTGATCTAAGTAAGGTTGGAAATACTTTATTCATTAATTCCATAAAGGTTGTCAGAGCATTCGTCAATCCAAAAAGCATCACCAAAAACTTGAAGTGTCTATATTTGGTTCTGAATGCACTCTTTGGTACATCAACTTCTGCTATTTTCAATTGATAATACCCTTACCTCAAATCCAGGTTAGTAAACACCTGAGCTCCCTATAAATAATTGAGTAAATCATCTATTCTTGGTAAGGGATATTTATTCTCCATTATGACTTGATTTAATTGCCTATAATCAATGCACAATCTGAAAGTCCCATCCTTCTTCTTCACAAACAAAGCTGGAGCTCCCCAAGGTGACACAATGGGTCTGATAAAACCCTTATCTAACAACTCCTGAAACTGAATCTTAAGTTCTTTAAGTTTCACAAGTTCCATCCTATAAGGAGGAATAGATATAGGAGAAGTACCTGGGACAAGGTCAATGGTGAACTCCGTTTCCCTATCTGGTGGTAATCCTGATAATTTACTGGGAAAAACATCTAGGAAATCCCTAACAATAGGAATATCCTGTAATGTCTGCTCAACTCAAGTATCAGTTACATAGGCTAAATAGGCCTCACATCCACTTCAAATCAGCCTAAAAGCGCTCATTGATGAAGTCAATCTAGCTAGCACTGCTTACTAATACCTTGAAATATCACCCTTGGTTAAGTAGGAGATTCAAGAATAACTTCCTTGGTGTAACAATTCATCACGGCCCTTTAAGCAGTAAGCCAGTCCATACCTAAAATAAGGTCTATCTTTTTCAGCTATAGCACTATCAAATCAACTTTTAACTCAGTCTGGTCAACCTGAATGATACACTCTATATACCTCTCTAATCACTGTAGTACTACCTACTGAAGTTCTCACCTCTAAGCCAAATTTCAACATCTCTATCTCATACTTCAATTCAAATGCCATATGTTGGTAATAAATGAATGTGTAGATTAGGGATCTAACAATGCAAATGCCTTAAAATTAAAGACATGTAACACACCTGCAATAACATCTAGGGAATTTTGTGCCTCTTGTCTCGTAATAGCAAAGATCCTAGCCTAAAACTATGGTTGGTTACTCTGTACCTCAGTCCTAACACTAGGACCAGCTCAATTAGCTTTACCCCTACCTCTGCCTCTTTGTCCTGCTCTACTGGCTCTACTTTGTTGGATAGTCCTCTCTATCACTGATCCTTCTCTCACTCCAGACTGTGCTCCTAAAGTTGTTAGACAGTATCTAATCTGATGCTCTAAAGAGCCACAGTGCAAACAAGCTCCTGATACCTTCCAACATACTCCACCATTCCTTTTCCACAGTATTCACAACTGAGAATTTGCTGTGTTCTTATACCATAAGTCTGTCCTCCAGATGCCTGACCTCTACCAACACCAGAATGAACATAACCACCTCTAGGTCTAATCCCTAACTGCCTCAATCTAGACTATGATCGCGATGATCTATTTTAGCGTTTGTTAAATTTCCTGCCAGAGTCAGCTTGACACCCACCATGCCTCTTAGTCCTAAACTCCTATCTATACTCTCCTTGTTCATCCTTTAAACTACTTAATCTGAATTGAAGCAGCTTGCAGCTCAATAAAACTATTTAGATTTGTCATAGCCAACCTTATCCTAATCTCCATATTAAGACCATCCTCAAACCACCAACATTTATCCCCCTCAGTCAGGACCAGAGTAGTATTATACCCCAATAGTTCATTAAACCATACCTCGTACTCAGCTACAGTGAGATTTTCCTATTTCAGATCAAAAAACTCTTTCGTCTTCCTATCTAAATAGATCTTCGGCATGTAATTATCCTTAAAGACCTTTAAGTAATTCGCCCATGTCATTTTGCAAGGCTAGGTGGAACTATTTGGAACTGTCTTCCACCATCGATAAGCTAGACCTTGTAGTAATGAGACTACATAGACAAACCTCTTATCAGGCTCACAGTCCGTTCGGTAAAATACTCTCTCAGTTCTCTCCAGCCAACCCTCTGCCTCAACAGGGTTTGTACTTCCATAGAAGTCTATAGCCCCTTGCTTCCTAAGTTTATCATACCTCCTTTCTCTCCTCTCAAGAACTCTATGAGGATTTTGTTCAAACTGGAGTATAGGGGACTCTCTATTGGCTCCTACTGACTCAAGATTAGTTGATTCTGTGACACGGTCTCCTATAGCAGATGACCTAAAATAAACAATAATAATGATCACTAATGGGTATTTTTTTATATGCTATGTTGAAATGCTCATATACGTCCCTAAGGATGCCAAATCATGCTTTGATATAAAAAATGTAACATACCACTCCCATAGAGCATAATCCAAAACATATCAGAGTATATTCGAGAACATACTCTATGAAAATGGTATATTAGGACAATCAAACCAACTCATTTAAGGCATCAACATATCATAAGAATTCTAAAAACAACATTTCTTCCCATTTCATTCACAAACATAAAAGTCATATGTGTTGGATCCCGATTTCGGAACCCAACCGCTTGCTCTGATACCACTCATGTTGGATCCCGTTTTCGGAACCCAACTCTTCAGAAAACCATAATACCTAAAATCTTGACAAAGCTCTTGCTCTGATACCATAATGTTGGGCACCGATTTCGAAACCCAACTCTTGCTCTGATACCAACTATGTTGGATCCCGCTTGAGTCCGGAATTCAACTCTCCAGAATACCATAGTACTTGAGCGTGGTTTCTTGTAATCTCTTTGACCAACATCAATTCATCTTCTTGCTCATAATATCCCAAAAATATGCTCACAACTTGTTCAATGGCGTACCCATACAAAACAGTCACTATGCTTGAACTCATTTCTCCTGCTTGCGAACAGAATTTGGAAAACTTCCAATCAGAATTTAAATTTAAACTCTTCATAGAAATCATAGATCTATGTCTCTTGTTTATTTTGAAACAAGAATCAACTCAATCAGAGCTTTACAGCTCAAGATATGCTTAAAAAGTCTAAGAGTGCTCAAACCCTAATCATGCTCTCCTAACCGACCTCTCACTTAATCTAAGGCAAACTTTCTCAAAACAACTCCAAATGAGACAAATTTTCATGGAGAGATAGATACATGTCTTAGGAATCCATTGCTTCAAGAATCACCTCAATCGGAGGTCGGAAAAAGGAGTTATGGCCCAACGAATCCAACATGTTCATATCCTGATTCCTATTGAACATACTTTGGAGCAAATGCCATAACTCTCATTATAGATATCGGATTGCCTTCGTTTTTGTATGGTTAGAAAGTAGACATCTAGGGGTAAAACTTTCATGCAGACCAAAATTTGAAATTTTGTCGTTTTCTGGGTCAAAACACACGGACCGTGTGAAGTCACACGGTCTGGCCGTGTAACCTTCGGGTGAAAACTGTCCCTGCGCTGGAAAATACACGGCCTATGTGAATTCACACGGGCAGACCGTGTAACCTTTGGGTGAAATAAATTTTTCACCCTCCAAGACCCCTCCAAAGGGTCCTAAACCCATCCTAACTTCCCCTATACTCATAATCTTGTCAAAATCAACTTTTTTGAGTCCGATATCACTTCATAAACTCAAATGGTTCGGGAATTTCGTCCTATACGACATCCTATCTTGTAATGAACATAACTCTCAACTCCGATATCGAAAAATTGCATACTTCATAGAGTTGGAAAGCTATAAAGACGAACTACAACTTTCATGAAGGCAACTTGGTCCAATTATATCTCAATTATTCCAGAATTTCCCTTGAATCAGCATACACATTTTATCCTCATGCAAAACTTAACATCCATCCCAACTTCACTTCTTCTAT
>JAOSBL010138763.1:0-14737 GCA_027568915.1 Erythroxylum roraimae | reverse complement strand
GTTTTTATTAGTTAGTTTTATTTTATTTTCTTCTTTAAAAATCCAAAACCCCCTTAAACCTAAACATCGATTAATTTTATTTCATAGACTTTACACGCACTCTCTGTGGGATCGACCTAGACTCACCACTGCTATAGTAGTAGGTCTAGTTATTTTATTTTAATTAGCGTAATGACGCACGGTCACCTCACAACTCTAAACCTCGAATGGTTGCGGGGAGCTATGTATCACTAACGGCCTAGCCATGCTCCTATAAGCCATGCTCCTATACTCATATAGTCGTAAGGCTCTCTTAATCTAAAGGGGCTGTGGGGAGCCAAGCATTACCAACAAACCAGCCCTAGCTCAAAGCGTCCAAAGTCATAAGCATCACAGATAAGGGTCTCATTAGGAGGCAAACATTAACTAGGATCGGCCCATAACATATCTCAATATCATAAACAAAACAACTCTCATAGTTATAACTAGTGCACATCTGGTCCTGATGCATACCCATCAGGTGACACTTTCTACAAATCTTTTCTTCCCCACAATTGAACATAGCAATACATATCAAATTATTAAGCATTCAATTTATCAAGTAAACATTCAGTTATGCGATGACCAATGCATGTATGCAATACCTAACCCAACGTATTCACTCAGTTAATTCGATATAAAGAAATGCATATGAATGTGGTTATGCATTGCTACATGCTGTCATCTATACCAGCATTGAACAATATTCATTTGCTGGTACAACTAAGGTAATAGTAAGTCGGTATGAACTTACTTGGTAACCGAACTCGTTAGTCCGAATCTTTTGATGAGGGTCCCGCTTCTGCTATACCTAGTAAATCGAAATAAAAATATCTCAATTAGTGGTGATTAGGAGTTATTAGGCTCAAATAATAATTTAAGTATCATTCGAATTGCCTAAGCAGTCCATTTATGAAATTATGAAAATTCTCTTATTCTCGCCTAAACGTTACATGATTTTTAATTCGCAAAGCGTTGAAAATCTTACTATGGTTTTTTAGAGAAAAATGATTAGTATAATTTTGTGAATTTTGCGAATTTTTTTTTCACAAAACTGACCAAAATGATCATCGGAATAGTACCTCCGAATACTAAAATATTCCTCTGCTCACCAGAATATTCCCTCTAATCATCAAAAAATTTTCAGTCTTAGAATTCAATGATTTTTATGCCAAATGAAAGCTCTTGATGAGTAGAACAACTTTCTCCAAAGCAACATACTCAGATTCTTAACAGATTTGAACGAATTAAAGAAAAACAAGCTGAAACCCTAATCTCTTTTTTCGTCAATCGACAGCGATCTGGGCGGCAGTGATCTGGGCAGTAGCTGGCGATGAGACTATGGTGCTTTTGTTCCTCATGTTGAGATGAGTTGAGTGGTGGTGGTGGTGGTGATCGGCAACAACCACTGGAAGCGGTGGATTGACGATTGACATTTTTCATCAATTTTTCTCCTCCATTTTTGCAACGATTCCGGTGACGATGGCAGCTGAAATGAGTACGGTTGTGACGGGCTCGTCAAGAGGAAGAGACTGGTAGATAACACTAACCGATTTGAGTCACCGACAGTAAAGAATAGTTAAAGAGAGGGAATTTGTGAATATTAGCTTTTAGGGGAGTTAAAATGAAAATATGAGAAAATTAGGAAAAAGAAGAAATTGTCTCTTATGTATATATAGCATATAAAATGTTACATTTTCAAATGGTGTATAAAGAAATTTCGATTCTACCCTATGGTTGCGGGATAGTAGGTCACTTGGAACATTATTGTATCACCATCGACCAGAACAATACCTTAGCTTCTTTTGTCTCCGATTGCTAAACAAAAGGAGGGGAAAGCTTATGGTGAATGGATGGTAGTGAAAGTGTGGAATATGAGAGCTAGACTCATTATAACAACTAAGAAATCATTTCAAGTTCTGTTGGTGTCAGTCTGAAATTGGAGCATGCCAAGAAAGAATTCTCTCAGAATTTATGCTTAACTTCTTATTGATAGTATAAGTGGGTATTCAAAAACTTAGAAAATGAAATTCTATGTTACCAAAATGCTAAAAGTGTTGAAATGATGTTTAAACTAAAGAAAATAATTGATTGTAACAAAAAAAGAATCACAAACTATAAAAGGAAATTCAAGATAACAAAGATGAATTCACGAAGTAAATAAAGCTAGATAATAACAAAGTGTTTTTGAAGTAGATTGATTGTTCTCTTTGGAGATTGGTTTTATTGTCTTGTGATTGAATATGGTGATTATTGTTTGGGAATTATTTATTGTTCTGTCATGGTGTCAGTGAATTTATATAGTCTTCTCAACATTTACTACCCTAACTAGTTTTTAGCTATGCCGACTTCTCTCATTTTAGCTGAATTCCTGCCATTATTTTTTAAACTTCCATATTATAGACTTTCTACAACTACTCAACTTTCAATCCACTTAGTCATATTCTTATTAATTGTTTTCCACCATTTTTTCAACTTTCACGTTTTGGACTTCCATAAATTCAGAAATTTTCTCCTCACATTCCTAGTTTTTCGCTACCCAAGACTTCTCTAGTTAAACATTTGTTGAGCTGTCATTTTTTCTTAATTTTGAGTTGCTTTCACTTATAAGCTGAATTTCTTTTTGGGCTATCAACAATTACCTCTTATATGTGTGGTTGAGTAAACCAAGGCATAGAAATTTCAGATATAGCCTAGTGGTTTATAAATTTGAAGGAACAAAAGGAATTCGGGAGGAAAGCCTAATAATGTCATCATGAGGATCTTCCTAAATCATAAGTAATCTTTAACATATATGAAGAATCAGGCCCTAAAATCACATCAATAATTTCTTACTTTTGAAATCCCCACCTTTCCATCTATTATAGAAGCTAAAAAAATTTCTTATTTAAATTTCAAACTCCTGCACCTCTTCTAACCTTTATAAGAATTAGGTAAACGACTTCTTTAATTCCAAATATTCCCCTTTAATTTTGACTCAAATTCCTTTTTTAGCACGATGGGAGGACTTTCGCATTTTAATCATAAACAAAGGTTTCCCTATAATTATTGAGATTTCTTCATCTACTAATTTTTCCCATCCATCCCTACCCTATTTAAGAGAGGTAAATAAATCAAAATTTCATTTAAAATTTCCTCTATTTCAAGCTCCTAAATCCTAGGTTAAGTCGGCGGATAGGTTGAATCTTTCATATCATTCAACTTGGAAGAGACAATGCCTTCTGCAGTTGATAACTCTTTCTAGGAATTTCTTAGGATATAATCCAAACCTTGTATCTACCATCTTGAAATTGTAAACTCCTTCTTATAACTCCTTTATTTTTCCTTTTAGACATGCTTCAATCTTATTGAAAGATGTTTTCTTTCTTAACAGATTACCTATAATCGGGGAGGATTTTGTTTGTTTAGTCGAGGAGATCCCTAGTTTAGACTTTGTGCTTTTAAGTGTTATTCTTATTTTGGGCTAATAAAAAATTATGCTTCTTCCAGAAATTCCATTTATGAAAAAGAACATATTAAGTTTATTCTGCCCTGTTAATAATAACCTAAAGATAGAGTTCCTTCTTTGTTATATAGCAATGGCCTCTGGCAAATTCTTCGTAATTAGTTTTATTTTCTTGAGATTCCTTTATCAAAATCTAGGGAGATGTCTATCCATTCTCCGTTTGCAATTACTTAATTTATATGTATAGTTTATCCAATTTTAGAATTTTAGTTGCTTCCCTGAACTTAAGGAAAAAGAAGGCTTGCCTTCTGCTGACCTTAAGCTTTTAAACTTTATCCGTCTTTGTTTACCCACTAGTTTCTATAGCAAGCCTCCTTAATATGTCTTTATTTTTTGTTATCTTTGAAGTCTAGGTCAATGGACCATCTGAATGCTTTTGAAGACTTCTCGCAAAGGCCCTATTGGCTTAGAATTTTTAAGACTTTTGAATCATCTTGTTTGTCTATTTGTCAAAAACTTTCCTTGTCTATATCGATATGAGAGTTTTTTTCAAAAGAAAGCTTAAATGGAAATCTTTAGCAGTTTTAAACTCTAAGAAAGTCAAGACTCTTATCCTAAAAAGATTTTTTAAGAAGTCCATTCGTTCCCAAGTTGCTTGAAGAAACTTAAACTATAGTGCATGTAACTAAAGATATCATCCCCATAGAAGGGACCTCTTCCATGCCTAAGAAGGTTATTGAGGACATTAGCATTGATATCTAACTTCCTCTAACTTTTCTTACCTTATTTCTTCTATGAATTCTTATTTTTTAAAATCTTTTTTTATATAATATGATATTGGACCTTCTAGCTCCTAACTTTCTTCTGGAGCTAAAATCTAAGAATTTTTTTTAAGAATAAAATATTGGATGATTTTTAATTATAATTAATAGTTTAATTTTAATTAGAACTAAATTATAAAAAGTAGAGTTCGTAAAGTTCTTTTTTTTCCTCTGTTGTGTAGATAGTTTGATAAGAAAAAATTTACAAGATTTTAAATCAAGCACGTCTAATTATTGATGATGGATGAGTGAACCAACAACCGAAATTCCTTGCGTCATCGTCGTTGCCAATGCCAGTTCCACAGACATGCGTGGGTCTCTTGGGATAATTACTCTTTAATTTCAGTCAGATTTTACAGCTTATCAGGTACAGCAGATCGGGATACCATCAAATATATTCTTTAGTTATATTTATATTTTATATATTTATATATTTATTGTAATTTTATTTATATAATTATTTAGCGTGTAAGTTTTACTTATTTATTCTTTAACCTGCGTTACTTATTATGTAGAGGAAGACTACGTACTATCAAACCTTTCCAAACTTCGCCTTATTACGAAATTTAGAACTGAGTGTGATGATAACGATGATTATTTATTAAAGAGAAGATTTGGAAGTATAAAGTATCTTCGCTCTACCCAAATAAAAATCAAAGCTTAAACTAACATTGGGGTGCACAAAATCTTGAATCTGGATCCTCTCATGAACAGGAGACTCTTGTGGTATTGGGCAACGAACAGTTCGTTCAGTAAGCTAGTCCCAGTCCCCACCCTTTTCGACCAATCCTCCGTTGGAGATTATGAATGTGGATAAACAAAGCTGTGCCAAAGGACCGATAATAACATGTCCAATACCGACCTAGAGGCAAAAGGATCCCACAAATTAAGGATTAATTATTTCTGGTGTCCCTTTTATCATCTTTTGCCTTATGCTTTTCGGTCTACGTTGCTTTTGGATATGAGAGAATCCTTTTTTGGAATGTCTGCAGTGTTGGCACAAATTATTTGCAGAAATTTGGACGATAAGTAGGATATCCACTGCCCTGATACTGATACTGTGGCTATTGCAAAACCTTTAAGGCCCTTAGACTCATTGAAAAGGCTGGGCTTAGTTTCTCAATGCGGGTTAAAGTTAAAGAGAATGAATTTCTTAAGGGATTTGGATTACGTCGAAAGATAAGAGTGTTAGTCTGAAGGACATTAAGGTTTCTGACCAACACATGGAAATGTAACTTGCAGGTGTATCTACAGTTGTTTGGAGTCTTATCGTGATTTATGCTAGCCCTTTAATGAGCTTCAGAGACTAGTTGTGGGCTTATGGCATTTTCTTAGTTCGAATTAGGATCTCTCTAACGGTCCTTGACTACTCATCGACGTTTTTAATCAGATTCTACATCATTACGGAAAAGGGAGGGCTCCTCAATTGTTGGACATGGGTTTTCTAAAGAGTCCTTTTACCCGGGCCATTGGACGGGGAGGGTCTTTGAGAGTATACACTAGATGCTTTAAAGAGTGCTACGAGACTTCCAAACAAGATGTTTAAGTTGGAGACCATCAGAGGTGTTTGTGTTTGGGTTGATACTTCTCTGAATTTTACCTTTGTGGTTCTAAAAGATGGAGGATTCATTATATTGAAGTAGGGAAGTGTTTTTTAACATTGCACAGAAAAGAAGAAAACATTGGCGATGTTTAACGGGTATACAATAAAACAAAGGACACTGGCTCAAAGGGAGAATGTCCATCTAGAGGAACTAGAGAGAAAGCTTTAGTGAGAATATAATGTAATCTTGGATCAAGAAGAATTGAACCTCTTAAGACAAAAATACGTGACCGTTTCAGAAGGGTCTATGCTACTGAAAGTAAGCATATTGATGACCCTTCGATTCCAAGTCTCCTCAAATCACTTATGGAGATGTCCTCGGCTATAATCCCCACTGTTAAAGACGCTTGAGGTGCTTAATGTTGTTAAGAGCATGAACCCTCTCAAAGTGCTAGGGGTGGACGGTCTTGATCCACGCTTCTTTTATGGTCCTAATGACTACGATTAAAGATCTTCAATCGACATCTATCGGTAATTTGGGCCTTACAATTGTATCGAATGTAATTGCTAAAAAAACAAAGCCTTTCTTGAATTAATTTAGTATTTCCAAGAAGTTGTTCATTCCCTGCGGAGAATGAAAGGTAAACATGTTTTACGGTGCTGAATCAAAAGAGGTTCTAAATTATATCGAACGTAATTGTTAACAAAACAAAGCCTTTCTTGAATTAGTTTAGTATTTCCAAGAATTATTACTAATGTGTATTATTTTGATAAAAAACAATATTAGTACAAAATAAGCTATGTACTCAAGAAGATAGTGTATGAAGTTTATAAAGAAGAGTTAAACTTTGCAACCAATCAAATAAAGATAAAATAAGAATAAAAGAAAATCAAGACTCATTAAAATTATTTCACATTTTGTATTAACATTTGTAAGCTCACTTTCCTAATTTGATAATCCTAAAGGCTTATATGTATAATCATTCATCTTACTTTGAGTCTTTATATTCATTAAGATAGATTAAAGTTTTTTATTTTAATACCAAAGTCTCTTGATCTTTCAAATAATTTTTGAGGAATATTTTGGGAAGTATTTTAATCATATTTTAGTTAAACAAATTTGTTATAAGCATTTAAAATTGCTAAAATCCTATTTTTTGAGTGATTGGTTGACCTGTATAGGTTAGTGGTTGACTAACAGAGGTTAAAATTGATGTACCATGAGTTTGTAGCAATATTGATTGATGTATTGATCAATCACTATGCTATATTAGTCGAGCAATATGTGTACAATATATAGCTATTGTTACGACTAGTTCTTGATTTCAACAGTTACTTTAGGTCCTGAAACATTATAAATAGGGAAATTTTCATTAGTTTTAGCATCAAGAAAGTTTTGGGTGATGTAGATACACATTTCAAAGATTTTTTTTCAATCATTTGACTATCATTGTGTCATATTTGTGCAAGTTAGTCATTTTAGAATTATCAAGTGAATAAGTGAGATATTTCTGATTTGTAATACTTTGCTATGGTGTTGAATATTGTACTTAGGGCATGATTCAAATAGTATTAAGGCTCCTCTTCACCTTGGAAGAAGATTGTAAGAAAGGTTATTCTTTGTCTTGATAGAAGAATTATAGTGGAATTATAAGAAGAGTTTTAGGAGTAGATGTAGGCAAGAGTTGTTTGCTGAACCACCATAAAATGATTTGATTAATTTATTACTCAATTGTTTGATTAATTTATATTAAGTAATTTTCTGATCCTTGTTTATATTGATTGTTATCAATTGAGTACAATAGTTAGAAAATTTGTTAAATTTTATAAACACATAGTTTACCCCCCTCTTGGGTGCCATTAGGTACTAATAAGTGCTATCATAGTGGGTCCATTAGGCAAGTATTTCTAATGAAATTCTATAATAAAGATCATAATGACATATTTAGGAGCATCATCATCATCATTAAACCAAGAGGTACAAAGTATTAGTAGACTACCTTTCTTTGATGGAAATGATCATCTTTATTGTAAAACTAGGATGAGATTCTTTCTAATGATAAAAAATGTAGACCTATAGGAAATAGATTATAAAGGTCCCTTTATCCTTACAAAAATTGTAGATAATAAAACGTATCCAAATTAAAGGAAGAATGGGAACAACAAGATAGGAGATTAATATCCTTAAATAGTAGGACCATAAACATCCTATTTTGTGTTTTAGGAAGAAATAGATTTAATAGGGTCTTTACGTGTGAAACGACTTATGAAATTTGACATACATTGAAAATTACTCATGAAGACATAAATCAAGTTAAGGAAAACAAAGTAAGCATGAAAACACATCATATTGTTTTAAATGAAGCATGCTGAAAGCATCTCTAGTAGGTATACAAGATTCGTTAATATTATTAATGATCTCAAAGATCTTGGAAAGACCTATATTAATGTTGAATTAGTAAGAAAGTTGCTTAGGTCACTTCCAAAGATGTAGCAAGCTGAAGTGATAGTTGTACAAGAAGCTAAGGATCTAATAATACTACCATTAGAGGAACTTGTTGATTTTCTCCTCACATGCGAAATAAGGCTCCAAAAGACATAAAGAAGATGTGACACTTCCAAAGAAAAAGAATTTAGAGCTCAAATACTCAAAAGAAGAATGAAGCAAAGAGGTAGAGATATCAACTAGTGAAAGCAAAGAAGAATACATTAGCTTACTTAGTAGAAAATTTAGGAAGTTCTTAAAGAAGAAATTCTCTAAAAGAAAGAACTTCAAATAAGGTAAAAATGATTTAAAACATAAATTATCTAATATTACTTGCTTTGAATGTAGAAAACCTGGACATATAAAGTTGCAATGTCCTTAACTCAATGATAATGAGAAGTGTGGGAGAAAATATAAAAAAAGAGAAAAAGGACAAGAAGAAGGCACTAAAAGCATCAACTTGGGGTGACACAAGTGAATCCAAAAACAAGCATTCAGAAGAAGAGATAGTTCATATGTTCTTTACTGTTATAGAAAATGATGAGCTAATATCTAACACTATTTCTTATAATGATAATGATGTTGATTTGACATATGAAGAATTAGTAAAAAGTTTAGAAATCATGAGTAAGAAAAGGAAAAAATTGTCTTCCAAACTTAGGGAAGTTAAAAAAGAGTAGGATGTATACATTATTGAGAATGAAAAGATAAAAAAAATTACATAGCACTAAAGCATCCAAAAATGTGATTATTGATGACAATCATGACTTAGATGCATTAAGGTGTAAGAACGAAACATTGAAAAAGGAAATTGATGCTCTTAAGGACTCTTCATGAAAATTTACAAAGGAAAATGAGAAACTTGAAAACATGTTATGAGCCCAAAAGAGTTCTAATGATAATCAAGGAATTGGATATAAATATGACAATTTTCCAATACTAAAATTACTTTTGTCAAAGGAAAACATTCACGTAGTGAAGAACCATGACCTAAAATGACAAATGAGCAGGAAGCATCCACATCCAAACATAAAATTGCACATGGCACATTCACTAAGTTTCAACCTAAGAACAAACATCATGCTTTTATATATGGCTCACAAACTAGGCATAGCGTTCAATACTCTTAAAGGAAGAATAGACATTATTTTTATGATAATAAGCAAACCCACTCACACCAATTTAAAAGCATACATGATGCCTTCATTTATAGTAGGCATGATATAAATAATTATGTAGGACTTTTCGCCATCTTAAGAGGCCAAGTAACATATTTAACGTCCAAAGAACCTTACTATGCATGTACACTTAGAATTCTAAGTAATGCATTTATGCATCATCATTACTCATATAACATTGTATGTCATTTTTTTGGTAAGTTAATGATAAATTTTGCTTTATCATACAAAGGATGTTAAGCAAACCTTTGAAAGTCTACGTTGAAAAGAAACTAAGGAACCAAATAATCTAGGAACCAAGCTTATTTGGGTTCCCAAAATACATTGATTACCTTGTTTTATAAAGCTATTCAAAAAGAAAGAGCAAATGGTATGTAGTAGTAATAGAGATAATAACTATTTAATTGAAAATTATTTTTATAATTTAAATCTTTTATCTTGACGAATCTAACATTTTTGCCTCAGTAAAAGGGTCAATTTTGACCTTAAGTTTTACACTAATCGACAAGTTTAACTCTAACATTTCGGAGAGAACATGAAGACGTAATGGATCCAAGAAGGAAGAACTTAGCTTTGAAGGCTTCCAAGGAGGAATTAGTGAAAAAGAAGAGTAATCAACTACTAAAAGTGATGAGGAGGACTCATCTAAAAATTCAATATGTTTTTTATGAGAAAGAATTTTTGAAAAAGAAATGACTTCAAGGGTGGAAAGGTAGATTCAAAATATAAATCAATAAAATTATTTTTTTCATATAGGGGAACTAAACACATAAAGTGCCAATACCCTCTTCTCGTGAAAATGGGAAATATGAGAAAATAAAAGATGGAAAAAAAGAAGGAACTTAGAACCTCGATATGCAATGACAAAAGTGATTACAAAAGTAGGCATTCGAAAGGAAAAATAGCTCATATGTGCTTCATGAATGAAGATGATGATGATGTACTCTCTAACTCTAAATATAGTGATAATGGTAATAATTTTGAATTTTCATATGAAAAACTAGTTGAGGGCCATAAAATTACAGGTATGTAAAGGAGGAAGATAACTTCTAAACTTAAAGAGGCCTAAAAGTAAATGAAAAAAATATAGTGAATTATATAGAATCAAAGAATTTAAAAGTGTGATCATTAATGATAATCATAACTTAGATGCGTTAAATTATGTGAACTAAACATTGGAAAAGGAGGTCAGGCCTTCATTGACTCATTGTCCAAATTTACAAAGGGAAGCGAGAAACTTGAAAGCATTTATTTTACATAAATTAAAAGAATTGCAGTAACACTCCATAAGGAATGGAAAATATGGTTATGATGCCTTTAAACCAGATACATGACTTGAACAAACCATATTAAAAAACAACCTAAACAAATTCCATCTTGTGAAGTTTCAGAAGTCTCATCCTTTATTATTCAGTTAAATTACGATGGAATAATTATAGGTGAAGCTAATGCCTAAGTAATGTAATTTTAATTTGTAATGAGAATGTCCCTTTAAAGTCTAAAACTTCACACCTTAGTATCTAAGAGGCAAGTTCTAAAATGCAACAATACACTTACTAAACCTGAAAAGTATCCTTTGCACCATTAGTTACTCTTTAATCGAACAAACTAGATCTTGAAGAACAATTCCTCTATGATTATTTTGCTTTCTAAAAATCTTCAAACTTCTTTCTATTTATATAAAATTGACAATATTTCTTAAGGATATTTTATAAACTAGTTAGTCTTTTTTGAAAACTTTGTGATTTAGTATGATGAATTAATAATATCATCCCATTTCGATAGAGGGGGATTTAAGTTACAGAGTTATAGTATTCCCTTCTTGATGTAGGAATAAATGTTGCATTTAAAGAAAAAAAATGATCAATTGATTCATAATCTTAATTCATATTGAACAAGTGGCTAGTTTATCCATGAATCCTCTAATGTTATCAGAAGTGATCAACCTCTCCTTTATCACAAGGCAAGGGATGAAGGCTCTAGGGCTAGCTTGTTGAAACCAAGTTAATTTGTTCCATTTAACCATTTAAGTATGATTCCTTACCAATATCATAGAAGGAGAGTTAGAGAAGCTACCAAATGAATTCCTATTCCATAATATAGTGTACTCCTTATCAAGGATGAGAACAATATTTAGGCAATGGTTTATAAGAGGAATCCTTTATAGTAATTTAAAATATATTGGTCTATAATCGAGGAATTCTTTGACTGATGCATTATCTAGAAATACGTTTTGTAAAGGATTAGCTTTGTGATCTTGCTTAAAATACCTAAATTGGTCAAGTTATTATACCAGAAGTTTATGGGGTCTCCATTACCAACCCTGTGTTTGATCTCTAGCCTTATTGACTCCCTTAATTTGAGAATATAAAGTATAGTCTGAGAGGAATTGTATCTAGGCTTTAGGTCCTACAAACTTAAATTACTTAGATAGTATGCATGAATCTATTTGACCTAAATTGCTTGCTTATTGGTGAGTAGCCTCTAAATTATTTTATTCATGAGAACTTTGTAGGTGATTCTGATTGGAGATATTCATAAGCCTCTTCATACCCTATAATACATAGTTCACTACATTTAACTTTAGGTATAACATATTTAGTAATGTCCCCTGAATAAAATAATCTTCTCAATAGCTTCTCAATTGTCTTAACTATTCTTATAATGAACATAATATAGGAGTAATAATAAACATGAAGGCTATTCAAAATAGAATTAAAAAGCTAAATTTTACCTGTTAAATATGGATTTTATTGAACCACCTTGTGATTCTCCTTTGTATCCTTTCAATTAAAGGATGAAAGTCATTGTATGAAGGTATCTTCAAGTATATGGGAATGTCTAAGTACATAAAAGGACGCTTTATAGTTTTCAGGCTTGCCAAAGTGGAATATCAATCTATATATTGTTAGGCACTTAAGGAGATAAACACCTGACCTTTATCCTTATTGATGGATAAAACTAAAAGCTCTTTAAATGTGTTCATCACAATTATGAATGCACTTATAAAATTAACATAATCTTTTAAGGATAAGATTAGATCATCTGCAAAAGATAAAATGTAAATCTTTAGCTTCTTACATTTTGAATGAAATTTAGGATGCCTCTCCTAATTGTTAATCAATCTAATAATTCTTGTACATACTTCCATATTTAAGGGAAAGTGGAATGGAGATATAGGATCTCCTTACATCAAAACCCTTGTAACCTTAATTAGCTTGGAAGGCTCCCCATTGACTAGTACATTGTAAGCTACTAAAGAAATACATTTCTCAATCCATCTAACAAAGATAGTTGGGAATCCAAATGTTTTGAGAGTGTTAGAAATAAAATTCCAATCAATGAAATCAAAAGTTACTGGAATGTCTCCTATTATAACCCTTAAGAAGCCCTGAAGTTAATAATATGTTATCCACTATTTGTCTCCCCTTGATAAAGGACTCTTGGGAAGAATAATTTTGAGCCTGTTAGTAATGAGATTGGATACAATTTTATAAATCACATTAAGGCATGGAATAGGCTTGAATTCTTTCAGTGAGTAAGGGGAACGTACCTTTAGTATGAGACAAATAAAATTCTTTTTTTAGTTCCTTCAAAATTTTACTATGTTTGTAGAATTCCAAAATTACTTATATCATAATTGTATTGGTGTGACTCTATATTTTCTTTAAATAAAAAGGCATTTAGGACATGAAGGCTTAGAGCTTTATTTAGATTGAGAGTCAATAAGGCCTCTTCAACTTCATTAACATTGAAGGGTCCAGATAAGAACTCAGCCTCTTAACTAATAATTTACTCATTAATATAGATTAAAGAATATGCATAGAAGAGGAGTTATTTATAGGAGAACCAATAGCATTATAGATATATTCATAAGCCTTTTGTAGCATATTATATTATGACTCAATTTGTGCCCTAAACTCATATTTAAGAGGGACAATTCTATTATTATTCCTCCTAGAGAACATTAATTTATTAAGAAGGGAATAGTTCTTATCCCAATCTTTAATATACAAAAGATTAGATATAAATATGGGAATGTATCTAATACCAAAACTACATTTGTCAAGGGAAAGCACTTGCATAGTTAAGAACCATTGTCTAAGTTAAAAAATGAGCATGGAGCATCCACATCTAACCATTCATATAAATTATATGCACATGTTACATCCACTAGGGCTTAATATAAAAGCAAGCCCCATGCTTCATGTATGGCACTTAATCTAGGCCTAAAATTCAATCTTAAGGAAAGAATAGGCACAATTTCTATACAAAGACAAAAAATAACATTCAATTTCTCTCACACTCTTTTAGGCCTTAACATTAATTTAGAAGTAAGCATCTTAATAGGCCTTATAGTAATCATAATATTATAACATATAGTTACGCTCTTTATAAGCATCAATACAATTAAGAAAACATTCTTCATGTATACAATTGTACTAAATCTATTCACTACCAAAAAGAGATCTCAACTCCTTAAATATTTGAAGGAGGGACCCCCATCATTCATATGCACATAAAAGAGAAAATAATGAATTTATGAACTAAAATCATAAGGTTCATTATGGTAAATACAAGCACATCAACAAATTTTGTTTTAAAAATAAAGCTTGATGTGTAATCCCTTATGGAAGTAGGTTGAAAAGAAGAAGGTGTAAGGCCCCAACATATATCCTAGAAGTATTATAGCATGTCTAGGGTGTATTAAGAAGTGAAAATAAAGAATTAAATGCATCTAAGTATAGTAAGAGACGTAATAGTACTTAATATGAAAGACATGGGTAAATGGGTAATTTGTTTGTTTGGGCATGGACATAAATACTTAGACATGAAATATGTATGGGAATTTTGATATGTTTGCTTGTATTATAAATGTAATGTGAGGGGAATTGGTAAAGGAAGTATCCCATTTGCTTATGGAATGTTTTTGGTTAAATTGGATGTGTTTTTTTTTTTTTTTCCGTTACTCTTGTATGATAAGATCGAAGTTAGTTGATTTGGGATGTGTACCTTGCTGGATGGATAGGTTCCATTGAATAAACTTCTATAATTTGGCCATATTTTGGCCTGTAGACCAATGATTTGGATTTCGTACCGTACCGAACGGTTACCGGAACCGGTACGGCCAAACATATACTGGTGATGAATACCGGCCGGTACCGGCCAATACCACCAGTACCGGCAATTTCGGGACCATTCCGGAAAAAAAAAGGCCAAGGACCATTTTGCAAAAAACGAAAAATA
>JAOSBL010138665.1:0-14752 GCA_027568915.1 Erythroxylum roraimae | reverse complement strand
CTATCAAACGTACACTGATAAAGATACAGATCAACTATTTTAGGTAAAGGTAACGGTAATACATATCTTTTCTAATAAAGATTCTTTATATTGCCAGGGTAACGTATCTAATAACTTTTAGTTACGAAAAGAAAGAACCCCAAATTATCTTTGATGACGATTTGTCTTATCCTTGCCTATCTATTTTTGTGACATATTTGAGATCGTCGCGAAATATTATTTACGACGATTATGTGAAAACGTCGAAGATAATATTTTGCTACTGCGATTTTGCGACGATTCATGCGATAAATTTTGTTCGTTGCTAAAATGTTTTGGTGATGAATTATTGGCTTTTAGCGACAAAAATATCTGTCGCCAAAAGCCTCTTTTGTTGTAATGAAAGTTTCTCACCAAGGTTTTCTAATATCTTATTTAGAAAACCTTATCAAATTATTTATAGATTAGGGTTACTTGAAGAAGTTTAATTATAGTGAAACTTTATTATTATAGAAGTCTAAGGTTGCTAATATTCTATTTCCATATATGTCTAGTGACACTAAAACTCTATTTTATCATAAGTTTGACTGAAATTCTATTTCATCAAAATTTAAGGCATGCTTCACAATTTTTTACCTTGGCTTGAATTTTCCAATATCTAATCAAGAATCAGTCTTTGCCTATATAAACTCCTAAAGGCTTCAAGTTATATAAACATTCACCAAATTCAAGCTATACTTGAAATTTTATGCAAGTAACAATTTCATCAACATGTTAGTTGTATCTTCCAAAATATGAACTTTTTTCAATAAGATCTGACTAGATGCAGTTAATTTTTCAATCTTATGAAACCTTATATCCTTCACCATGGTCCTCATCTATCTATTTTTCACTTGAATTTCTCTAGTTCCTTGAAGATAAATCAATCCCTATTATCGATAGTAAAAGCATAGACAACTTGATCTCCCTAATTATTTCTTCTTGGATGCTTAATGATCCTTCTTAATCTATCCTTAGTTATACCGTACTAATACTTTTTTCCTGATATTATCTATCTCTCGAAATAGAATTTTCAACCTTTTTAGCATCTAATCTAGTTGTTCTAATACCACATTTGAATCAGTAAGGCTCACTATTGACCCTGACACGATCTTTCTATATATGTTTGCCTCAACATAAGTCATTCCTTAAACATTATACCTTTAAAGGTTATCTTAGACTTTTTACTAAAAGAACGAAACTTACAAAAGTTTTCCTTCTTGTATTGGACATCCTTCAATAAGCTTTTCTTATGAAGTTCTTTCATCTCTCACTTACCAAAATGATTCACCCATATGTGTGATACCATAGTATTATTCTTCTTCTATGAAGATTAAGACACAACCACCATTTCCATTACTATTTTTCCTATTAGGATATATATTTTACGTTGTAATTTTTCTTTTATCACAGTTAATGCACCCTTTACCATCTAAAGCTTCCATTATCACTAGAAAATTTATACTCTTGACTAATAAGAATACCCAAGAAAATCAAATTATTTTGAAACTGAAAAACATACTAGAACATCCAATGTTCTAATAGTTCCATCATGCATCTTGATCTACCTGAACCATTGTCTTTGACAACGTGCTCTTCATCATCACTTTATCTTACAGTACCATTCTATTATTTAAAACAACATAACAAATTTTTATTGAAATTCATATGATAAGTGGCCTCAATGTTTTATCCCTGTCAATTTGAGAATCATAATTACTCACTGTTAAAACATAATTACCTCTTCTATCCTTTTCATGGGAATTCTCTTAAACTACAATATCGCTTGTTTTTCCACATGTTTCCTTTTTCTCGTTTATATTCTTTCATTATGGACAATCCTTATTAAAATATCCTTTAACTTTACCATTAAAGCATCAAAGTTTAGACTTCGATTTGGATCGTGACTTACTCTAGTTTTTAGTATCATTTTCCTTATTCCTTACTCTGCATAACTATATTCAAAATTGATCTAATTTTATATATGCCACAGATCTTTTTTTTAATTCTTTGAACTGCAAGGTATCCTTTAGATCACTGATAGATAGAAATAGTCTCTGTATTATATAATATAGTATCAACAAAGTTCTCATATAAATTGAACAAGGAACATAAAAGCATTATGGTTTGACCCTTATCTTCAATTTTAATGCTAACACCATTCTAAATCTGAGATGTTCCAGTCAAAATTATTAATGTAATTTTTCACATGTATACTTTTTGACATCCTCAAGGTATATAGATGTTGCTTTTAATATAAATGATTTGTAAATAATCTTTTCTAATACTTAATTTTAAGTCATTTCTATAACAAAATAACTTTTGTTTCAACAACCACTCCTGTGAGGACCTTATCACCTAAACTCAATAGTATTGCATTATGCGCCTTCAATAGAATCACTTCCTTCTTATAGGCTTCCAAATTCTTTAGTAATCTCCTCTTGCCGACGTTGTTATGCCATTGCTGCTAAACAAGAATTGTTGTTATCTTCATCTTCTATAGAGTGAAAATATTCAATTTATTAAACTTCATAATATTGAATTTATGAAGAGATATCCTGATAGCAAATCCTAGAGTCACAAAAGACAAAATTTAGGCTTTGATACATATTATTACAATATCAATTGCTTTGATATTAATTGTTGTAAAAAATAGTAATTTGGAAGAAAATAAGAAAGCAAAAATACAATAATTTAAGTGGTTTAGTCAATCTATTTGACCTTTGTCCATGAGTAAGCAGACATAATTCTTTTATTGATATGAAAAATATGATACAAAGAGAAATATAATAACTACAACATTATCTAACCTCCTAAAGGTTCTCTTTAAAGATTGTCACCAAAGTCTTCCAAGATCTTACTTACAAAACCTTTATTAAAGACTATTTTACTTGTAAGAATTCTAATTAAGTGAAACTTCGTTATCATAAAAGTTTAAGACCACCAATATCATATTTTCACAAAAGCTAAAAGTTATTGAAACTATATTTTCATATATGTCTAGTTACACTAAGACTCTATTTCACTAAAATTTAAGGCATATTGCACATAAACTAAGTAAATATACGCTGCCTATCATTTATAGTTTTTTTTAGAATATAAAAAATTCATTAAAAATAGAGAAGTTTACATCAGGAGAGGGACTCTCCTACGTGAGGTAGACTCACTTGAAACACTGATATATCTAGGTTAAGACAAAATGGCGATGTTCAAAATAATGTTTAGTGAGCAAAGTCGTTTAACATTTAGGGTATAACGAAATGTGTCTTTCTCGAATCTTCAAATGTTTCTCGATTTGGGAGGGTGAAAGGTGATGCTCTGACGGCGAGGCTAGTGGTGTGACTCAACGGTGTTTTTTCTACTCTTTTCTCTGCACAAAGAAGATCTTAACTCAGGTAACATACTTAACTTCATAATCACGATGACTTTTAGCAATTAGGGCATAACGATATTGTTTTCCAACTCTTTAGACATTGCTTTCTTTTAGAGGTTTGGGGGTTCAGCTCTACGCTGACGAGTCGGAGGGGGTGATCTCAACTCATATAAGCTTCTCAACTCAGTATGATTCCATCCTTTATATATATGAATCTCCATAAAATAACAAACTATATGTTGATAACAGGGATTTGGTTGGACAGCGGTGTTCCTTCAAGCATGACGCGACTAAGGAGGAAGCATATCTGAGAAAGCCCTTTCCTTTCCAACAGGTGAGTCCAGATCTACCTATACTTCAGTAGTTTTTTGTGAGTAGGTGAATGAATAATCTGCTAGAATCCAGGAATTTCTATGCATGAAAGATCAATACTTTTCTGAATTGTTCTGAATTGAACCCAGGTTGTATGAAACTTTTTTAGTAACATGAATTAGGAATAGACAATTAGGACTATATTCTCCATGCGAGAGCCATTCCTCTACTACAGTGCAGGTTCAACTGATTTGTATCAGTTGTTCCCTTATGCTAGCAATAGTGAGTTCTATAAGAGAGAATAGAGAATTAGATTTCTCTTTAAACCTTCTACTATTCCTCTCATTCCAAACTGCTTGAGTACATGTAGCAACCGAGACCATTATAATAGCCCAATCATATTTAGAAATATGTAGATGAGATAACTCCAGTAGGATGTCAGAGAGTCTGCAATAGTTAAACCCTGAGGCACATAGTCTAGAGATTTTTGCCCAAATCTCTTTAGAGAAAACACACTCGAAGAGGAGATGGTCTCTTGTTTCATCCTCTAGGTTGCAAAGAATATATATCTTAGAGGAGGATAGTAACTTCAGCATATCCAAAGTGTTGAGTCTGTTCAACATAGATAGCCAGAGAAGAAAACTAGCATTAGGTCTAAGAACCTTGTTCCAAATCAGGGGATACCATCCTACTCTATTAGTTATCCCATCCCTCAACTTTTTAGCTTCCCTTATAATTATTTCTAAAACTGAAATCCCATTCCATAAATAAATTTCTCTCTCTCTGAGGCTTCTAAATTGTGGAATGGGTAAGAGACTAATCTCATCTTATGACAACATCCAAATTCCATTTCTAATTATTTCATGGATCTTAGTTTTCTTAGGGAACCTCTCCAATAGTGTTCTTGCCAACTTATTATGAATTAAAGCTCCTTGCCCTGTCCAATTGTCATATCATATGGAAATTCTTTCCTTTGCCCCTATTTGACAAGTTATGTACTGTTGAACTTCTTCCCTCATTCTAAGAATTTGGTTAAAGAACTAAAAGTAATTGTCTTTGATTCTTAGAGCCCAAAGACTCTCACCTTTTAATATATAGATGTGAATCCATTTGATCCACATTGATTGTTTTTCACTTAGGATTCTCCAAATCCTCTTGGTCATAAGTAATCTATTTTTCTTGCTGATTGACTCCAATCCTAATCCTCCTTCCTCTCTTGGTTAACAAATATTCTTCTAACTAACTTTTGCTATTCCTTTCTCACCGTTTCCTTTCCTCCATAGAAACTGCTTCATCAGTTTTTCAATTGTTTTAATAAGCCCTTTGGAGAGAAATAGGTAAGAACACTGGTAAGTTTGCATTGACATTATTACCGATTTCAGTAGCTGAAGTTTCCCTCCATAGCATAGGGCTCTATTAGTCCATGACCCCAATCTTTTCTGGATTTTTTCTATTAATGGGATACATTCACAAAACCTTAGCCTCCTGGATGAGATAAGAATGCCCAAATATAGAAAAGGAGGATCTTTGATTTCCATACTCATAGATAGAGACAAGGCATTAGAAAGGTGATAAGCACTTTTGGAGAGCATGGAATAACTTTTATGGAGATTGATACTCAAACCCGACATCTCCTTAAAAGAATTGAGAGTACTCATCAGAAGAGAGACTGATTGAACATTAGCCTTGCTTAGAAGAATAAGATCATCTGCAAAACATAAGCTTGTTAGAGAAAGCTTCTTACATTTGGAATGGTATCTGAATCTGGAGTCCTTTGAAGTGTTATGCTTCAACATTTGAGTAAGAACCTCCATGAAAATTAGGAATAGGTAAGAGGACAAAGGATCACCTTGCCTAAGTCCTTTTTTGCCTTTAAACATCTTCGTGGGGCTCTCATTTATCAATATTTTGTAGTAAGCAGTAGTAATGCATTCTTGAATCCACCTTATAAAACTATGGGGAAATTTCATGACCTCCATAGTTTGTAGCAGAAAACTCCAGTTCACACTATCAAAAGCTTTCTGTAAGTCCACTTTAATAGTATAGTTTTGAGGGCTTTTGCTGCAATTATACCCTTTCAAAAACTCCTGCACTAAAAGAATATTATCTCCAATATCGCTACTACTAATAAAAGCTCCTTGATTCTCACTGATGTGTAAGTGTAAAACCTCCTTCAGCTTATTTGCTAAAATCTTGGCGATGATCTTATAGAGGAAGTTAGTACAAGAAATAAGTATGAATTCACTCTTGGTGACCAGGGTTGGAGTTTTTAGGGACCAAACAAAGGAATGTCTTGTAAATCTCCTTAAGCAGTACACCTTTTAGGAAAAACTCATATATAGCCTCCTTAACTAACCTCCCCACACTACTCCAAGTTTTTTGGTAGAAGACCCTATTCAACCATCAGGTCCCGGTGCCTTAGAACCATTCATATTAAAAACGACCTTCTCTATTTCCTAATCTGTAATTGGTCTAATTAACAAAAAAACCTCATGTTTAGGAAAACAAACTGCCTAAGATCAACTCCAAATCTTAGTGGGGAAATGTATGAACCTAGGAGGTTTTTGTAAAAATTCATTGCTTCCTTAGCAATTCCAACTTGTCCAAACACAACCTCACTAGCTTCAGTTTTAATGGAAGTGATTCTGTTTACATTCCTTCAAGCTAACACTAAATTAAAAATGAACTTAGTGCATCTGTCCCCACCCTTTATCCAGTTAACTCTGGCTCTCTGCTTCAATAATGAACATTGATTATCCACCAATTATAAGTAGTTCTTAAGGGCTTCCTTTTCAGTTGTAGCTAGAGTACCATTTGTGAGATTATTTGCCAATGATTTCTGAATGACTGAAAGTTTATCTCTAGCTATTTCTATCTCCTTAGAGAAATTCTGACCCCTCTTTAAGTTAAGGGTCTTCAATTTCTGTTTAATAGACTTGAACTTTTGGAGGCAAATGTACTGTTTAGTCCCATAGAACTCATACTCCAAACCCTTCATTATTGCTTCTTGAAACCCTTCCATATTTACCAGAAAATTGTTAAACCTGAAAGGATGATGGATTCTGGTCGTAGTAAACAAGTTATCAATCCTTATAGGAGTACGGTCGAAAATTCCAGGGTCTAGGAATTTTGTTGAGCTTCCTGAGAAAGTATTTAGCCATTCCACATTAACCATTGCCCTATCCAACTTTTTCCTGATGTGCCAAATAGAGCTTTGTTTGTTTGACCAAGTGAACCTATGGCCTTCAAAATTTAAATCTGTAAGTTCCACCTCCTGCATCCAATCGAACATATCAGAAGAATAGTTGAGTTAGTTATAATTTCCTTCCGCTTCTGATCTGAATAGAGTGGTGTAAAATCACCACTAACTAACCATGGAGCATTAACCGAAGCCTTAATTCTTCGTAGAGAATTATAGAGTTCGGTTCTTTAAAACACAGTATTAAAACCATAGACAAATGTAGTTAAAATACCAGAATTTTCCATTTTAAAGTAGAGCTTAGTGTGAATAAACTGCTAACTAGATTTCAGAACCTTCACCTCCAAGAATTCACCATCATAAGCAATAATAATCCTTCCATAGGCATGACTTTGGTGGTTTGTAAGAAACTGCCATTTGCTACCCAAACAACATAGTTTATTCATATTAACTTCTTTAATTTTAGTTTCCAAAAGATAAAAAACCAAAAACTTTTCCTTTAGAACAAAATCCCTTATCGCATTGAGCTTGGAAGGGTTATTTATTCCACAAACATTCCATACAATCAGTGTAACATCCAAGACCAACCGCCCACAGATATTGTCTGCTTTGGGTTGCCCCTCAGGCCAAACCCCTCATGATTTTGCTCTTCCCACCCTTGAAAAACGCGTCTTGTGGAGGAGAGGTATCCATACCTTTATAAGGCATACTTCGTTCTCCTCTCCAACCGATGTGGGATCTCACACTCTCTACCCCCTTAGGGCCCAGCCTAGCTGGCACAACAATTCGGGTACTGGCTTTGATACCATTTATAACATCGCAGACCACCCGCCCACAGATATTGTCTGCTTTGGGTTGCCCTTCGGGCCAAACCTCTCATAGTTTTGCTCTTTCCACCTTTGAAAAAACGCGTCTTAAGGGGAGAAGTATCCATACCCTTATAAGGCGTGCTTCTTTCTTCTCTCCAACTGATGTGGGATCTCATCATCCACCCCCTAGGACCTAGCGTCCTACGCTAGCACAACAGTTCGGGAATCAGCTATAATACCATTCGTAATAGCCCAGATCACCCACCCACAGATATTATCCACTTTGAGTTGAACCGTGAGGGGTTTGGCCCGAGGAGCAACCCAAAGCGGATAATATCTGTGGGCGGATGGTCTGGGCTGTTACGAATGGTATCATAGCTGGTTCCTGAACCATTGTGCTAGCTAAGTTGGGCCCTAAGGGGGTGGATATTGTAAGATCCTACATCGGTTGGAGAGGGGAACAAAGTACGCCTTATAAGGGTATGGATACCTCTCCCCCACAAGACGCGTCTTCCCAAGAGTGGGAAGAGCAAAACTCCGAGGGCAATCCAAAGCGGACAATATATGTGGGCGGGTGGTCTGGTATGTTACAAATAGTATCAGAACCGGTACCCGAATCGTTGTGCCAGCTAGACTGGGCCCTAAGGGAGGTGGAGAGTGTGAGATCCTACATCGGTTGGAGAGGAGAACGAAGTATGCCTTATAAGGGTGTGGATACCTCTCCCCGACAAGACGTGTTTTTTCAAAGGTGGAAAGAGCAAAACCGTGAGGGGTTTGGCCCGAGAGTTAACCCAAAGCGGACAATATCTGTGGGTGGGTGGTATGGGATGTTACAATCAGGGTCATAAGAGATTACTTTTCCCTTTGGAGCCTACTACTCTTGTTACTTTTTCGAGAGATAACCTGATCAAATTGCTCCTCTTGAGAAACTCCATTCTGTAGATCAGCCTTCTGTAGGCTTTGTTCATTCTATTTGGGATCAAGAACTCCTCCACTTGGATTAATTCCACTAGTTTCCAGTACATTCTCCCCCTTATTCATTAGTGACTTACTTAGGTCACTCGATAGATTCTGAAGAGCTCCTTCCTGCTAGTCTGAATCTGGGCTATTCTCCTCATGAATGCTCTCCCCATTTATAGGAGAATCATTATCAACCTGAACCAGTTCATGATTTTCAGATACTTGTTCTTCCTCCTCACACAATTTGTTGCCTTTTGAAATATACCTTTCCATACTCATAACCTCCCAATAGTCACCTCTAGTGAAGACTCTTCCCGTAGGTTTCCATTCTTTGCCTTGAGCTTTAAGAGACAATTTTCATTTGTATGTTACCATAACTTTATCCTCTCTAATAGAGTGTTCATTTGCCAACCTTAGGATAAGGATGTTGTCTTTCAGTTCCTTAGAAATATCCATACTCACACATAACCAAGCAAATCCTACCTTTTTCCTTAACGAAGTGTTTTCATCCATACATATTGGTTTCTCTAAGTAACTAGCTAGCATACTCAACTTGGTAATCCAATATTCTAAAGGAATGTTGTGAATATTCACCCATAGAGGAATGTTCATCATTTTGATTTTTTTTCTAATTCCATGTCCGGTTGCCAATTTTAAAGAAATAAAGGGAGTTGAGAGATATGCCAAAGGGCCTTCTTCAATTATCTTTTGAGCTTCTGATTTTGAAGAGAAGGTAAATATTAAGTTATCCTCTTCAGTTAGCATTACCTTCATTAGACCTCTCCCTTTCCAGTTTCTCTGAGTCCATGCTTGTATCACTAAATAAGCAGGCCTTTTTGTCCATATAAAAACTAACAAGAGTAGCTTCCCATGTCCTAGCTCCTTCCTACAGAATGTTTAGTCTAGGAGCCACCATTAGCTTTCCTTCTATCTCCACAGGTGGACTAAAAACCAAAGAAGAATCAAAGTTATGTCCCACAACTTGTTTCAATGTCTTCCTAAGTCCTTTAGCAATGTCATTGATGGTAGGGACAGAAAGTTTGGGAGGAATGGCAGAGGTAGAGGGAGGGATAGTTGTAGAGAGGCATGAGGAAGAAGGATGGGTTGTAGAAGATTGGGAAGGGGAGGAGGGTTTAGGAAGGGGATTCGGGGAAGTGGCTGTTTTAAAGGTAGTAGATAGTGGTGGAAAATCAGTCTCTATTTTAATGTTGGACCTTGACTTTTTGATTTAGGCAAAATTTGAGAAAATGATCGACATAAAACTTGTAGTGTTTGTTAAAAGCTTTCTGTAGCCATAAAGTATGCAATTTTTCGATATCGGGGCTAGGAGTTATGATCGACTGAAATTTAGAAGTTGTTTAGGAAGAATTGATTAGGACAGAAACTTTGAGTGAAAATTTGATTTCCTTAGAGGCCAAATTGATTTTTCTCGCTTTGTGATTTCCCTTCGTTTCTGCTTTCGTTCTTTCATTTTGTTTTTCCGATTCTCCGCTCTTTGGTTTTCCGTTTGCGTCTTTCCGGTTAGGGTCCGATCCCGAGATCGGGTCCCAACATTTAAGCTTTGGAAATTAATTTAATATGTTGATGTTTTGTTTTGTAGGTCATGAAAGAAAGAAGAAAGCTGGAAAGGAAATAGAGGGCAATGGTATTCGGATGGAGGATGGTAAGAGTTCAGATCTAGGGTTAGGGTTGGGTGTGTGGAAAGGAAGTTAGAGAGAAGATTCCTCCATCATATCATTAATTATTGTTGGTTAGCCATACAATCCTATCATTTATAGTTATTATCTAGTTTATATAGAATTTTTAAATTGCTTTATGGATAGTAAATTCAACTACAATTACATTAAAACTATAGGATATGCTTTAATATGCTAGAAAATAGTTCAACGTATCTTCTTTGGGCATTCTTTAACATCTTGTTTAACTATTTTCATCCACTTGTTATGTGCTTTGTTAATAAGTAGGCATAAGTCATGTTGAGATTATATTAGTGGAGCGAGTTTGTATTATTAGAATTCGATAAAACCATATTTAAGTAGAGTTAATTTAATTACGTTTGAATTTATTTTAATTTTAATTTTTTAATTTTAAATAGAATTGGATTAAATCGAAGCATTATTAAATCTATTGTTTGGTGTGCGATTTGTCAGAAAGAATTTAATTATGTACATAATCTCCATTTTAGAAAAGATCTTATTGGCCATATTTGTTCGAGAATGAAAAAGGTGAAGGAATGGGCTAAAAATATTGCCGTCACTACCTAACCTTCCTCCGCAACACCACTAACAAGGTTGACGCCACGCCTAGAATCCACCAAAACAACCGATAAGATAATGGCATTCCACATTGAATCAAACCTGTTTCTTTATTTATCAAGATCTACCTTTTTTAATGGCATCCACTGTGAAAAACTGAAGGGCTAGTAATTTTGCAAACTTTCCAATTTTACCGCGGACGTCTATAGCACAAACGAAAACAAAAGCAATCAAAACGAAATAATAAAAAGCACCAGAAATTTGGTAACGCAGTTTGACACACCTTACCTAGGTTCGCGGGGCCCTCACCCAGCTTGATACTTTCACTAACGACAATAGTTTTTACACAAGGCTTTACTGAACCGACACCACTCAACCCTTGACACTATCTCTCGTCCTCACTACCCGTAAAAGTAATTTCACACCCAATAGTACGACCGCCTCGTACTAACCTCAATAGAGGATTTATCTCAACAATCTATTAATTGAAAAACAATAAATAAAAGATTCAAGTATCTGAAAAATTAATAGCAAAATCTGAACACACTTGAGATTGAAACAGAACAACTTTCCTATAGGTTTAGCTCCTCCGAAAGAGATCTGAAAGTTGTTCACACACAATCAGTCTAGCTGTGAGCCACTCCACAAGGATGATAGTCCAACATGAGCAATCTCCACACGATCAATATAGAGCCGTGAATCTCCCACTCAGAAAACACACACTGCACCCTTTAATTGTTATCAATCAAGCAAGGAATACACCACCAAAGAACACACGAACAAACAGCTCACATCTTCAATAATAACTCATCAATCCACATGATGCCCAAGGCACTCACAATGCTCACTCATAAACACAGCCGTGTGTCTCACCAAAGCCAAAAACCCCAAAATCACTTCAGCAATTTTTCACAAAAAACAATTGATGCACCCACCAAAGAGCAATAAAGATAGTCTTCAATTAACACACCAAAATCCCACACAGCAAAGACTAATGTCCATCCAAAAACCCTTTGCCCCACATCTCAAATTCCAGTAGTACCCCACACGTAATACCCATATTTCTTATCAAAATACACATAGGACACTATCACAACTAGAAAATTATCCCCAATTAAATTAATTAACTTGGATTTGAATTTTAAGCTCATCAACATTATGTTAGATGTCTAATTATTGAAAAATGCCAAAACTAAATAATAAGATATATACCGTATTTATTAACAATCCAAAACCAAATAATAAGATATATACCATATATCTTAACACACCCAGCTACCAAGTCTGATATTGCTGAAGTTCTTCACGTGAAAAGAAGACATGCATATGCACGCCATTTTTTCATGTTTAGGTTTATGGAATTCCAGGATTGTCAACGTTAGGTCTAATCTGTGGAGAAAACCCTGGGTTCTAATTGGTAAGCTTTTGTGAAGAAAGCGGGCCAACAAAGGTAATTAAGTTGACATGATACTACTAACAGTTGATGCACCGATGAGCATGTTCATTACCACGATTTATAGTTGAATTGCCTCTAATGGAGACGCTCCTCCCATTATTAATCCTGTCATTGCCCCTGGAAGTGATATGAGACCTACTGCTTTAGCATTGTCTAATACCGGCGAAAGGGCAATGATCAAAGCTCTTCTAACTTGCTCAAGTGTGGACTGACGTGGGGTTGCACCAAGAGCTAGTGCAGTCTCTACCTGCCAAAAAGATCACCAATTTGATGAAGCCCTATTGAAAATTAGAAACCTGTTAAGTTGCAGATTTAATCTGACGGAAATTGACCAAAATTTAGGACTATTTGTTGATACTGTGTTACTTTTCTGCGCTTTTGGAACTTACCAGGTTAGTTTGCAGTTTGATGTCATCACGGAGCTTCTTCATGGTGACGCCAGTTATTGTCATTGCATTTTTGACCATCATTCCTGCAACAGGTATGATGTATCTCGGAGTGAAGGGGAACACGTTTAGTACCACTAGCAAGAACATCGTCACTGAGGTTCCGGTGAGGATTGAAGCTTCGGCGATGCACTTTCCTCGGGGCACATTCTTGGCACGTTGACCAGCTGTATAACCAGATATGGAGACCTACATGGAAGATCGCAATAAAAATTATAAATCCTGCATACTGCTCATAGATAATAACTAAGCCAACAGATTTAGCAATATAGGAGGATCAAAATGCAGGAACCATCCACGAAAAGGTAAGCGAGAAAGATCCAAAAGCTCTGGTCCCGAATGAAAATGAACTGCAAAACAAACCCAATTACTGAAAGCTGAAGAAAAGATCTGACGATCAAATAAACCATCTCTCCCCCCAATCCTAGTTTTTGCAAGAAAGACAACAAGACTGCCATGAACACCACCGTCGTGGCAGCAAGAGGCTTCAGCATGCTTTTCAAAAACTCAAGTGGCCACTCAAGATCCATTTACACTACCCAGAAAAGGCCAAGTACAACAACAAGAACTTTCCTGAAAAAGACTGGAGCTTGATTTAATTACCGTGCAAGTTAATGGACCTTCCCCGGATAAAATCGAAGGTATCTTGTGGACTTGCTACTTCAGAAACAATGTAGTATTATATAATATATGAGAAATCTACAGAGTGGACACGTTTCTTTTTATTGTCACTACTTGTCGCTTATTAGTGTTTTTATTGTTGTTGTCAATACTTTTCACTATAATCATCACAATCAATTCTTAGCACAATCATATAAGGACGAGAATACTACCTTCTCGCTAGGGTTTGATTATTCTTTTCGAGTTGAGGCTAATGGTTTCTTGGGAGGCATTTGGCTTCTTTGGAAGGAGGATTTTGACATCTCTGTTTTATTGCCCATCAGCAGTTTATTCATACTACCGTTAAATTTGGCCCGACCTCTTTTGACTTTACTGTTGTTTATGCTAGTCTGCAGGTGTCCACCCAATCTCGACTTTGGCCCATTCTGGCTTGGCTAGGGGGCTCCCGGACCCGGCCCTGGATTGTAGGAGGAGACTTTAATGCTAAATTGGAAATCTCGAAAAAAAGAGGAGGCGCCTGCACCACGAGGGTGGTGAATAACTACTTTAAGGACTGGGTCTTTCACTGTGGCCTTCATGATTTGGGTTATGTGGGCTCGAAATATACTTGGCGGCGGGGTACGGTTTAGGCCCATCTGGATTGAATGTTCGGCTCGCCGACCTGTCTTCAGATGTTTCCCCAAACAGTCAATCAGCATCTTCCCTTCCTGGGCTCGGAGCACAGGCCGATGCTGATTCAACTCCGTCATCGACCTCCGGGTCTCCCCAGTAACCAGCATTTTCGCTTCCAAAATGCCTGGCTCACTCATTCTGAGTTTCCAGGCGTGGTCTCGGAGCATTGGCTCCCCGCCGAGGAGACCATACGTAAGTCTTTAACCCAATTCTCTACTCATCTCCAGCATTGGCACACCCATGTCTTTGGGAATATTAACCACCGCAAAAATAGATTGGTGGCCCAATTGCTGGGAATTTAGCGAGCTATGACTGCTGATCCGTCGGATTCGCTTCTCGATCTAGAAGACATTTTGAGCAGAGACCTCATGTAGGTTCTGAGTGAGGAGAAACTACTGTGGCACCAGAAAGCCCGGTGTCAGTGGCTATCGAAAGGGGATCGTAATACCAAATACTACCACTCTATTACCCTGTCCAAACGCAAGAAGTTGCAGATTAATAGCCTCAATGACTCCACAGGCTTTAGGGTTACGGATCCGAATTGTTTGTGTCGGTTAGCCCAAGATTTTTTTGTCCAGCTCTAAACGCAGGAAGCTGGGTAGTACCTTTCGCTTCCATGCTCTGGCGCTTT
>JAOSBL010138626.1:0-14763 GCA_027568915.1 Erythroxylum roraimae | reverse complement strand
CTTAGAGTGTTGAAAACCATCTGTAAACAATTATAGAACAATTCCATTAAATTCGGATAATAATTTCAACACATCAACAAAAATTAAGTCCAAAATATATGCAATTTAAATAACTTAACACTTATAACCAACCATGTTTTAAAATTTTGAAGACCATTTTACTCTCTCTCACGATGCTCTCACTTAAAAGCCTTTGGAGTTTGTTTTTGGTTGTCTTCTTCTCTTCTACTCTTTTTCATAGCTTCACTCTTCCTCTTCTTCGTGGGTTTTGATCTTCCCAACCTCCATTGTTGTTGAACCTCCCACTCATCTTCCACCTTGCTCTCTCTCTCTCTCCCATTAAAATTGCTAACCTTCTAACCCTATGGTGATGATCGTGGGTGGTGTTTGAAGTTAGGTATTTGTGATTTTCTTGAAGAGTTTGAAGATTGGGTAGCTAAATCAAGTAAGTTGTGTTAATGTTTTATTTGGGCAATGTTAAATGGAGCATTTATGATGATATTTTGGGGTTAATGCACGAAAAGGGTGCCTTGTGTATGTATGTGTTGTGGATGTTGAAGAGTTTGTGAAGTTTTGCTTATACATATATGCTTGATGAGTAATGAGCTATAGAGAGGTTTTGTTTCTTTTAAATGCTAAATCATGGCTTAGGAGTAGTTTTATAGATGATTGATGTTGTATGTGATGAGTTAGAAACTATGAGTTATATAACATGTATGGTTGCAAGATGGACTGGTTATGAAAAGGTTGTGTTAATGAAAATTGTGAGTTGATGAATAGGTACATGAACATATCTTGTTTTTGGATAGGTACATGAACATATCTTGTTTTTGGATTAATGATTAAATTTGGGTCATGCTTTGTTAGTAAATGATATTGAGATGAAATGGAGTTGAAAATGGGGAATGAATGAACTAGAAATGGTGATCTTTGTACAAGATAGGTTAGGTGTTAAATCTGGAAAATTTTGAAGATGTTGGCTGGAAAATGTCTATTAAGTATTCCTTAGTCTTTTAGCTATAACTTTTTCTTTAGTTATCCAAATGAGATGATTTTTGCTTTGGATTAAACTAGAGATGTATAGCTACATTTGTTATGAAGAAGTCGAATTCAAATTTTGTCCATAAGAGTCTCAAAATTTGACTTGTATTTGAAACAAAACTGGGTATGTTTTTGTGATTTTTCTCCGCGGCAAACTCCTTGCGTCGCCGCGGCGAACTGGATGGTTTTGGTGAAAATTCCTTTTGGGAAAAGTTCGCCACGGCCAACTCTGGGTGTCACCGCGGCGAACTTTCCAACACCGAGCATATCTCAGTATTTTGGGCATAACTTTTTCTGTAGTGATCCAAATGTAGTGATTTTTAATTTGGTGTAAAATAGAGACATAAGGATACAAATGTTGTGAGAAATCAAATTCTGAATTGGACTTTAAGAGTTTCAATTTTTGGATGAAAGTTGAGTATAGGATACTGTCTTAGAATAAAAGCAGTCTGAAAATATTTGGAGTATAACTTTCACACTACTGAATCAAATTGAATGATTTTGGTGTCATTATAAAGATAAGACATAGAGGAACACTTTTCTAGAAGAGAGTACTGTTAAATTACTTTATTTTCATTGTCTTAATGATCATGAACAAAAGACCCAAAAGTTAGAGTTGGAGAAAATCTAAAATGGCTCATTAGGTTATGAAATTGGATTCAAATTGTTTTGTTGAGGTATAAACCCTACGAACAAATGCTAGTTAAGTGAGTTTCGATATTTGATTGTTTGTGTGATGACATTGATGGAAGGATACCCAGGATTGTCATGAATATGCATTGTACATAATTCATTTCATACATGTGCATAAATGAACACTCATAATTGTGTAAATTGTGATATATGTGTATGTTACTTATTATAGAGGAGCATTTGGAACGTCAACCTCCAAACGTTGCCGGCGCTTCCAGGCATTAGCTTCGGGATCAATTTGTGAGTAACTTAGACGGTCTCACTTAATTACTTGTCTGCTTAGATTATGTTTTGAATGATAAATAAATGTGTTTGATTGTGGATTCCGGACAGAAGGTCCAATGATTGTGTAATGCGGATTGAGATATTGAAGTGTTGATTGTATGTGAATGTGAAGACCTATATGCTTTATAATATGGTTGATTGTGGTACATGCATTCCATACATGAGTGCATAATCAAATAATGGCAGTTATGACTAGAGTAGCCACCGATCAGAGCTTAAAGCTCAACGAGTGAAAGAAAAGAGCCTCGAGCTCAAATAGTGATTAAGAGCCTAAAGCTCACTATGTATAATGAGCCCCGTATCCTCATCGGATAAGGGACAGTTATTAATGAGCCCGGTATCCAAAATAGATACGGGACAGTACAGGCACTCGGTCACAACAACGTAATAATTGGAAAGTCTCTCATGAGCATTTCATATGCATATTGTTATGTATGTTTACTGGAATGAAATGTAAAAATTTGCTTATGCCTAAGTGAGAATGTGATAATTATGTTAAGTGCAAAGTTGTGAGATTATATGTTATGTGAAATGATGTGCTACATGAATTGAGTGAACCATCGATGATGGTTATCTCATTGAGTTCGCAAAACTCACCAAAATTGCAACGTTATCTTTTCAGGACTGAGAGACGACTCTAGCTACTGAGAGGCTCTACCAGCCGTGTAAATTGTGATTGGCAAGAGAAGTCATGGCTCAAAGGTTGGTCAGTTGGGATTTTTGGACAGATTAGTTAGATTGTATATATTTTTCTCATTCATATAGTACTATTGTATTAGGTTTTGATGTTGTACATATGGGAAATGTTGAAAGACACCATGTAGACTTTCGATTTTGCGAAATAGAATGAGGAAAAGGTTGGTTTTAAAATATTGTGATTTTTTTAATGATGCTTTATAAGTGAATTATGATACCATGCCATATGAAGTGAATGTAATGATCGAGCGTAACCCGCCCTTATCATAGGATATGTACCGAAATGACCTCCGGGTGTTCCGGTGGGTACCCTGCGGTAAGGAGGCGCTACAAAGTCTATCTACCACAGAGGCAGAATATTATGCAATAACAAAAGGTGTAAAAGAATTAGCATGGCTATCAGGAATTTTGAAGGAAATAAACACATAAGTCACAACACCAGTACTATATACAGACAGTCAAAGTGCATGGTACCTGAGTCGGGATCCAGTCCTCCATGAACGATCCAAGCACATTGATGTGCGTCTACATTTCGTCAGAGATCAAATCTCCAAACGAACCTTCAATCTGGAAAAAATACAAAGTGAGAAAAATCCTTCTGATTTCGGAACAAAAATTCTAACACAAAAGAAGTTTAATTTTTGCAGGGACTATTTACAGATCAAGGAAGCCCCATGATACCGAAGTCAGAACCAACAGATCTCACGAAGGGGGTAGAAATTAGGGTTTCGAGATTTGGATATTTTTCTTAGGGTTTTTTCAATTTAAGCTACGATTGATGAAATAGGTGGGAAACCACATGAAATCGAAGGAGTTTTCATCTGATCTCACAAAAATTTTTGGAAAACTAAGGTTTCGGGTTTTTTCTAACTCTCTCGGGTGTTTCAGATCTGAGCTAAAGATGATGGAGTAGGAGGGAAATTTGTGACAAAAAAACAAATACTCCAACATCTCCACATAGATACTACAAGAATACAAGAAGAATGAAGAACAAAAGAAACATACGCTTGTTTCTGTAGGAGTTTCGAAGAGAGAAGTTTGCGATGGCTGTTTTCAACAGAACACAAGCATTAGAAGGCAGAAGACATTTACGTGACAACACAAGTATCTGCTGAGGTCTATACACTGTCGTTTAAACATATAATGCATAGGGCAAAAGACTTAACACACATCAAAGCACTGTCGTTTCATTAAAGCATCCAACACACAATTAAAGGAGTTACAAAAACATAGCAGAGAGCAACATGAAACGCCCAACACTGCAACACTTCAGAAGCATTTAAATGGCACATTCAAAACGCACAGCATAAGGATATCTCTTTTAAAAGATCACGTGGAAGGCAGATGCAAAAGCCAACAACACATCCGAAGGTCTTCTTCTTCCTCATCAAATATAAAAGCAATACAAAAGCTTCAGACACAGTATAACACACAGAAATTTCAATCTTCAATTGTTCATTCTATTTAGTTGTGAGAGTGAGAAAATCAGAGAGGAAAAATAGTTAGAGAGTGCTAGAGTACTGACCTTGGGTACTAAGGAGTTTGAGACTCTGTTTTGCAGGTGTTCAAGAGAACACTCAATCTCTGTATTTTCTTCTTCTTCTTCTTCTTCATATAGTGAAAGATTTCTTACCACCATAAGTGGGAACCTTGGATGTAGATAGTGCTTCACTATCGAACCAAGTAAAACACTTGTCTTCTTTATATTTCCTGCAAGTTTACATCTGCAAAATAACAAATTATTTCAAGTTCTGTTTTTCCAAAGAATAGCAGATTCAAGTTCCTGCAGTAAAGCAGTAGAAAACCCAACACATTTTATCTGATACAACCATTTATTCCTGACGATGTTACTGCCTGGAGGTGCTGGAACAAGGTCCCAAGTATGATTGTTTATCAAGGCATCAAATTCCTCATTCATCGAGGTTCTCCATAATGGATCTTTCATAGCCTGTGAGATATACGATAGTTCAAGATTAATTGGTAGTGGATGTTTGCTTACCTGATATACTTTTTTCGGTTAATGGATGTTGTTCTTAGCTCGTGTTTGCATCAGGTGTATATTTGTGGTGGCTGGTACAACAGAATAAGTATGTGCATTTTGGTCCAGTGATTGTGTCGAAGCTGTTGGTGCAGTCAAGGAGGCAGTAGGCAAGGAAGGCACTGATACAACAGTGTCAGGCACGTGATGAGTGGTGTTACAGTCCTTGTCCACAGTTACAGGTGGTGTCTGGTCAGTTCTGAGTTGGTTTGGAGCTATTGTTTCGAGAGTTGGGGTGTTTGAACAAGGTTAGACAGGTTGTGACAAACTTGGAGGTGAAGATAGGGACGACTCCGGACTAGACAGATGTGAACTAGGGGCTGACACAGACATACTCGAATCAAGTAATGGAATCACGCAGTGAGGTGTGGTGTCGGGCGATGTGGTGGATGACGTGGGTTAGAGGTTGAGCTGCAGAGAGAGTTGTATGGAAATGAGTTATCATAAAAGGTAAGATGCCTAGATACATATGTCTTTTTGGTGATAGGGTCATGGCAAAGGCAGGCATATTGCGAATTTGAATATCCGACAAATATGCAAGGTGTAGAGCGGGATTCTAATTTATTACGGGTATAAAGTCGAAACCAAAGGAAACATAAGCACCCAAAAGAGTGCAAGTGATGGTAATTTGGACGAGATTTATGTAAAACCTCATAAGGGGATTGCATTTTGATAACCGGTATAGGTAATCCATTGATGAGATATGTCGCAGTTTGAAAGGCATGAGTCCAAAAGGTGGACAGTAGTTTGGATCGATGTAGAAGGGCATGACCAGTTTCTACGACATGTCGATGATGTCGCTCAGCCATACCATTCAACTCGGGTATGTGGGGAGGGGTAGTATAATACGTGATCCCATGTTGACTCAAAAAAAATTTTAAGTACAACGTATTTGCCACCATTATCACTATATAAGGGTGTAAATTTTGGTGTTAAAGAAATTTTCAGCAAGTGATTTAAAGCATGTAAAGTTGGATAAGCATGTAAAGTTGGATAACGCATCAAGTTTATTACGAATTGGGTACAACCAAATGTATTTTGAGAAATGGTCTATGAACACTACATAGTAATGAAAGCCGTCAACTGATCTAACCGGTGCCGAACCCCAAACATCACTAAACAAAAGCTGAAGAGGACGACTACTACTAAGATGTGTATTTGAAAAGGACAACTTATGACTCTTAATGCAAGCACATGACACACAAGGACTCGACACAACGTCACTTATGCGAAGGGAAAAACACTTATTTAAATGCTAAAGAATGGTTGTGGACGGATAACCTAAGATGTGGTGCCAGTTCTGAGGGGAGACATGTGTATGGGCAGCAAGTAACCTCTTCGGAAAGGAAATGTAGTACAAGTCATCAGCACATTTACAATGCATCAGTACCTCTTTGGTTGTTACATCCTTGACCTGAAAATGGGTGGAGAAAAATTCAACCGAAACATGATTAGCATTACACAGTTTAGAGACCGAAAGTAAATTGTGATTGAGTGTCGAAACATGTAAAATGTCAGTTAAGGATAAAGGTTTAGTGTGAGTAGTAAGTGTTGTTGTACCAGTGTTGGTAATCTGTAAACCTGTATCATTGGTGATGTGATGAGATGCTCTTGAATCAACTATCCATGTATCTGAAGAAGTTTTTGTTGTCTTTTGTGTGTAATTGGCCGAAGGGTTCCTGTTTCGAGGCCGACCATGAATTTTATAACAGCGACGTGCTATATGTCCCGACTTTTCATAGTATTAGCAAATGACCGAATAATAGAAGCTGCTGCCACCTTGAGTCTGTACCTGTGACACTGAACCACCTAGACCTGGAGACGCACCCGAAGGTACAGTTCGTCCCTGCTGCAGTACTGTTGAGCCTGGCAGCAGCCCCTGCTACGAGTTGCGTTGCCGCTGTTGGTTCCAGTGATTCCTGTGCACAAGCAGATCTATTGTAGCTGGAGAATCAGACCTGACCGTCCGTTTTAGGTAAGCCTCATGATCTATGAGCTTCTCATGAAGCTCTTCAAACGAGATCCGAGATTCTCGAACCCGAATTGCCACTGCTATCTCCTTAAATTCAGATCCGATTCCATTTAGAACATGAATAATCATGTCTATGTCGTCAAGTGGGCTGCCAGTAATTGCCAATTCATCGACAATGCTCTTAATTTGCCATAGGAAAACAACCACTATTTGCTCACCTTTCTCAATGCAGGTGAGTCTTTCTTTCAGCGAAAGAATCCGCAAGTAAGAGCTGCTAGAGTACGTCTTGTCAAGGACTTCCCAAGCCTATTTTGACGAGGTAACCGACCCAAGCAAGGTCACTATGTTTTCTGCGACAGAGGAGATAATCGCAGCGATTATGAGTTGATCCTGTCTAATCCAGTGTGCGCGTCCAAGATTAGTAGCCAGAGGACACGGGAATGAACCATTTGTGTAGGCTTGTAGACCATAGCCAATTAGGAGTGCAGTCATATGAACTCTCCAAGCCGAAAACTTGGCTCCATTGAGTTTAATTGAAGCCGTATTCAAAACAATCAATGAAGAGTTGTTCAACGGGATTGTGTTTACAGGACTTGTGGTGCCAGAGGTATCGTCTTGATTAGTCATGTCGTGTATTAGGATGAACACAAGAGATCGTAGACGATGCGAGGGTGGGCGAGTGAGCAAGTAGTCGACAGAAGGGAAGCAAAAGGCAAGGTGAATACATGACAGAGAAAATAAATAATAATAATAATAGGACCTGCCGTTAAGCATTGTTAAGCTCTGATACCATAAACGAAGTAATCAGAGAAGAGGAAGTGATATGAATTGTTGTATTTTAACATTCAATCAAATGAGTTTAAATACAAAGGAACTAATAATCTGATTTTCACGAAGTTAGGATCTAAAGATACATTACAACAATAAGTTGTTAGAGTCAAAAGGATTTAGTCTATGGTTATCCCTTAATAGTCATCCTACTCATAAGATATTGCTTGATCATATGGACAAACCTGAAAATTATATCGGAATCTCGGATGTTGATCGGTGGGTTAGTTTAAGGATAGGAAAAAAGAAAAAAAATACCATGTAAGCTTGAATTTGCAGCCATGAAATCTGGGGTTCGCCGCATTATGAACTGATTTCTGAACAACGTATTTTGTCATTACATGCACTTCAATTTATCGACGAAAGGCAAACAAGAGCTAAACTTTTCGCATTTTACAGTCTTAGTTATTCCTGTTGACTAATATACTGAACTCTTAGCGATTAAGAGGATAAAACGAATGTACATTTCTGCATGCTTGATTACCTTGTGAAGCTGATGAATGCATCCAGTTGATGCTAACAGTTGCTGGAAAATAGAATAAATGGATATAAAAATGGCTACTCTTACCCACATGTAAATTGGTGCATGCAATGCAATTGATAACAAAGTTAAAATTTGAATTTTAAATTATCTTTATAGAGAAATTTTTAATTATTTCGTTTTAAGAATTGGTTCAAAATAAACTGAACCTGTGGTAACACCTTCACGTTTAAAAAAAAAACAAGGATGGTGCCTCGTCATACATCAGAATTCGAACTCAGAGGTGTTAGCGAACCGAAAAGTGAACTGAAACAAATTAATAGGAGAGGTTAAATGGGCAATCCTAGCCCTAGAGAATGCTAGAGAAGGACTTCACTTTTGGTCCAGACGAATGATCTGATCTTTGGTCCACCAAGAATGGCAGCCCAGGAAGACCATAAGCTTCCAGGGATGACTTGAAATCCAAATTCCAAATGTTTTAACATGACCCAGTCTGAGTTTAATTTTCTTCATCTGTTGAATTTAGACATGGATTGTGGGTGTGAGATTTTGTGCTTTTCCAATTTGCATTTACTAAAATGTACGCACACTTCTTGGTCCCTATACCTAACATTCTTCCTGTGTATCATAATGGACCAAAAAAAACCTATTGTTTGATATGAACATCTTACACAACCAACTATTTTAGGTATAAACATCATATCCATTTATCCATTTGTTCAAACTTTGTCAACTACTTCACAACTAACCAATTAGAGGACACACGCACCACCCAGAGATTCTGTGTTTCTCCTTGACAACCAAAAACGATGAAACGAAAATCACATCTGACGATAAAAACACAAAGTATATGCAATTAATAGGTGTTACTAATGGTTTTAGAACAAGTTTATTAAATGTAATGATATTTTAATTTAGACATTAAATAAAGCATATGCAACTCCTTGGAAAAAGAAACTATCAATTCCCATAATACTTTTTTGCAAAATTTCATTTCAACACATTCATATCATGTTGCATATTTACAAAATTCTCGTTTAGTTGGAATTTGTCTCCTTCAACTTATTCGTCAAACATATTCTTGAGAGTAGCAGAAAAATATTCATGTTATGGATGTAGATTACATTTGTGTGTGTGTATGTGTTGGAAGACGTTCTGAATATTGCTCTCTCAAAATAATACAAAATTAACGAATCCCAATGTGGGCTGACTTCCATATAGGTTAGTGTATCATCCTTGACCTATCAAACAACAGGCGACCTACCATTCAGATTAGGAGCAGTTGCCACTCTCTCGCTGCCCGTCAAACTAAATTAGTTGGGAGTTGCTTTCATATCCTATCCAATAAAAATATGCAAACTTCCCTTCAATGCCTCACTCCAGCCCTATTCTCACAAACGTCTCTCTCTTTAATATATTCTCCTTCCAATATCGGAAAGCATAGACCACCACCAACCACTTTCTTAGTCTGCTCATTTGTAACATTTTGACACCAGATTTTGGTACATCCCCAAAATCTATAGCCATTCTCTCTTCTCAGGAGGCATAATCTATAAGTTCAAGCAAAAGGCATTAGTGGAGTCCCTGGCACTGGCGTTGTCCAGGAATACTTCTTTGCTTTGCACATGTGGGAGTGAAGAAGAAATTATCAGCTTCGATGGTTGATTATTAGCTAGGTCTTTGCAGGTATGTAAGATAAATCTCTTACATCTCATCACATTCACAATTTCTTGGAAAGGTTATATATATACATATTATATGTTAGTATTTCACTCCTGAAAGTCTTGAAACTGGAGAGTGTTTCCATTTTTCTTTTTCCAGATGAAGTTTTCGAGCTTTGAGTGAGGCAAAAGAGATCAAAGATAAGATTGACTTAGCATAAGCCATGCGTTTCGCAGTAGATAGACTGAAGCAAGCAACCAGCAACTCAACCACTGGAAATTATTCTATTGTGATTAATCACCTTCTTCCAGTAAGTTTGAAACCTTTTGTTTTCAGGATAAAATTATTACCAAAAAGATTGATTATTGATAGTATTAGTAGGATGATCTTCATTTCCCTTAATTGTTGCACAGAATGATGTGGTTAACTGGAATTCGTTTCTTGCTCTTTTGGTCCATTTGGTCGCTTATGTCGCAATCTTAGGTAGGTACTTGACTCCTCATGAGCTTGTTTCCTAAATATCTTGCCCTTTATTTGCGAAAGTTATACATGATTCATTTTGAACGATCTCTTTCGACAGTTAAATTTTTCAGATCATGAATACTTAATTCTAACGACATATTTATATCATAATATAGTAAAAAGAAGGTTAAGCAAAAGCTAATATGGCAATGTTTCAATTGTGCAGTTGTTATGATGTTTATCGTTTTCATGATTATGAAATGCCTGGCGAATTTTGAAGATCAGAGGACTTTGTTAGAGATTACAGGAAATGACACTGACCCATTACTTCCAACAAAGGCAGGGACAATCACGTATGGAACCTGTGGCAACGATTTGGAATCAGGAAAATGCAGTAGTTGTAGCAGTAGCAGTAGAAGCGGTAGTTTTTCAAGCGAATTATATGATGCTAAGTTGTGCATAATTTGCTTCGATGAAGAGAGGAATTGTTTCTTTGTTCCTTGTGGTCACAGTGCTACTTGCTATTTCTGCGCCCAAAGGTGTGCATTCATTCATAGAGCTACTGAAAAAACATAACATGTTGGAAGGCAAAATTGTTTGACAAAACAAATGTTTTTGCAGGATTTTTTATGGGGAAAACAAGGTGTGCCCGGTCTGCCGGAGACTCATTCGCAGAGTTAGAAAACTCTTTGCCTGATAGTAGGGTCAACAACTTGGGGTTATTTTAACAGGTTGTTTTCCAAGTTTTCTACTACTTCGTTGGTGTAACCAAAATTTTGGAACTTCAATTAGAAAGATAAAGAGATGGTTAAGGCTTGTGCCCGAGCTTTATTTGGAAATAAGCCTTGTATTTGATTCTCTATTTCCTGCAAAGAATAACGCTATAAATGGAAGAAGAGAAATGTCCACTTCACCATTGATTGCTCCTAATTCGAAAGGGCGTGACTTGCCAAGAAGACAAGTGTTTTGTGCCTGAAATTTATAATTAATATTTAATTATGTCATTATTATTTCATAGTCAGATATTATTATCAAATACGAAATTTAATTATATTTAAATAATATTTTATTATTTATAATTATTATTATCACTAATAACTATTCAATAATAATAACCACTAAACAACGATAATATGATCATCAAATTTTTTCTTCTAATTATCCGTACCATTATTTAAATATTAAGCTTATCATAGCCGTCAACTAAAGAATCATTGAATGTCAAACCTTGCACAAAGATATTCTGAACATCACATTAAATAGAATATTGTTGTCATCCTCTTTTCCAATTGCATAATCTAATCCAAGGAAAAACGACAACTAATAGTGAACGAGGTAATATGGCAAGTCGTTTTCACTGCGATGAATCCACCACATATAGTTCTACTTGATTGAAGATATAGACCCACCTCACAACAGAAGATGATCGAAGAGTCTTCATCATTTTTTAGGGGACCACACAAGGCTAGGAAATTTCCAGGGAGTTCCTCCCCTTTCTTCAGGAGAGCATTCATTGTTGGGCTTCTAAAAGATAAAGCTCATAAGTTATTCCGGATCACTCATATAATAAAGATAAGTGAAAGATAACCCAAAAAAAATGATTTTAACGTGAAAAATCATTTAATTTATAGGTTTAAACTACGGATTAAATTGACAATAAAATTTACTAAATTAAATAGCATGATACAAATATAAAGATTTCAAGCTCTCTCACTCAAAAACACCTTATAAAACAACTATAATTAATCCAGCTCGTTTAGTTTTGTTTAAAGCTTTCTCAGAAAACTTATAAAATTGAGAGCAAATTGACATATATATAACAATACTACTCCCGACTAATCTTAGATATAAAAATTTAATAAAATTATAGGTGATGAATGATATTTGAACTCTAAAACTCTTCTATGATCATGTATTTATGTTCCTTACAATTTCTCTCTTAAACTTATCTTTAAATTACAAAAGGATAGGATTTTATGTCACACATGGTTACCCACATGGTAATGTACAGTGATCATGTCTGAATTTTAAACTTCAAAACTCGATGTCATAGAGATACACAATTACAGTGGCTTACATATACACAACTGTGTCTACCACTTATACGATCGTGTTTGATCTTGAAGTTATCGCCTTTAAACTTCCACATAATTACAAAAACTTACATAATCATGCATACGATCGTGCCCACCATTGACACGGGTGTCTACTTCAACAATAGCTTTAACTCATCAATTTTTGCCTCAAATTTGCTCGAACTTCATTCCTTTCGATCCATAGAGACAACTAACATTATTGGAGTCCAAATTTGGTGGTATTAAACAAAGGAAAGTCCAGAAAACGGGGCTATACTTACAATAATCTCCCTTTCTAGCCTAATTTAGAGGAGAAATCTATCACCTTATTAATAACTTGAAATTCATTCCAGTAAGATTACTACTAAGATCAAGCTCACTCTCGAGAACCACCTTCGTTAACATGTCGGCACCATTCTTGTCTATGTAAATCTTTTTCAACTTCATCAATTCTTCCTTAGCCACAACCAATGATATCTCACATTAATATACTTAGTGCGGGAATGATACATAGAATTTTTTCTCAAATCCATAACACTTTGACTGTCATAGAAAACCATATACTCATCTTATTTTACATTCAATTCTTGGAGAAATCATTTCAACTAAAGTATCTCCTTTCCAGCTTTCACGACTACAACATATTCTACCTAAATAGTAGGCAAAGCTATACACTTTTGCAACTTAGATTGCTAAGAAATACAACCCCCTCCCCCCCTTTTGAAAAAAAAATTTGAACAGAGAGCCTAAGATCAACTTTTTGTTATCGAGATCACTAGCCATATCACATATATGTATCCTTCTAAAATTGGCTCACTACTTCCAGAACACAAACATAATATGGAAATGACCCTCAAATATTTGAAGATTCACTTTATTACTTCCTAATGTACCTTTCCCAATAAAAGTCTACTCATCAATCCAACAACATGTGTTATGTCTGGTCTAGTGCACACCATAGCATAGATTAATGAACCGACAACAGAGGAGTACGAAATAGAGGGTAGACACTCTTTCTCATTTTCTGTGGTAGGATAAGCTCTCGTGCTTAACTTGAAATGAGTTGCCGATGGTGTACCCACTGGTTTCATATGTTTAGGGATGACAATAGGCTGGGTTAGGCTGGGCTGGGCTAGAGATTGACCAGATCGTGACCCGGTTCGACCATGGATTGACCAGCCCATAGGCAATCCCTAGCTTGATGGGCCACAGGTAGGCCGGGCCGAGCCAACTTTTTTAAAAATAAAAAATAAAAAACGATCAGGCTAAAGTCGGGCTGAGCTAAGCCACATTTGTCATCCCTACATATGCTTCATATTGAACCTCTCAAGCACCCGTTCAATAAATTTCTCTTGTGACAACCACAACTTTCTAGCTTCTTGTCATAACGATCTTTATGCCAATTTGTTTTGCATGGCCCAAATCTTTTATGTCAAAAGACTTAGACATGCCCTCCTTTAACCTGCAAATTATGCAATATCTTGTCTAACTATCAACATATCATCCACTTACAAGAGAAGAATGATGAAGTTACAATCGGAGAAAAATTTAAAATACACATAAGGATTAGTTATCATCTGCTTATACACATTTCTCGTCATAAACAAATCAAAATTCTTGTACTACTACCTTGGTGCGTGTTTGAGTTCATAAAGACTCTTCTTTAATTTTCACACTAATTCTTCTTTCCCTTTGACTTTGAACCCTTTCAGTAGCTCCATATAAATCTCCCCATCCAAATCGCTATATAAGAAAGCAATCTTCACATGAAGTTGCTCGAATTCAAGATCCAAACTAGTAACTACCCCTAATACCGTGCATATTAACGTCATCTTGACTACCGGTGAGAAAATCTTGTTGAAATTGATACCCTTCTTTTGATTGTAACCATTCACTACTAGTCTTGTCTTATGCTTCATTATCTTGTCACCATCTTTCTTGATATTGAACACCCATCTATTCTTCAAAGCTTTCTTGATTTTGGGAAGCTTCACTAACTTATAGGTTTTATTCTTCTTTAATGAGTCCATCTCCTCTTATATTACCTTAAACTAAGAGTCTTTGTCTTCAAGTGATTGCACCTATTGGAAGTTCTCTGGCTCCCTTCAATAATGACTAGGAGATATTCTAAACTAGGATATCTTGCGGAAGGTCTCTTAACTTTAGTTGACCTTCAAAGTTGGCCATCTTTCAATACTTGAGCATGTTTTCACTCCCGCTCATAATGCTCATAATCCTTTCATATATTATCTATAAGATATGTCCCATGTGACTCATCATCATTAAATTACCCCTGATCATTATCATCCTGTCAAGGTTTTGAAACCCGGACCGGACGTCGAACTGGAGGCTTTACTGGTCATCGGTTCGACCACCGGTTGAACCGGTATGACGTCATAATTACGTCATAATTATATTTAATTATATATAATATTAGTAATATTAAAAAAATAAAAAATATACCAAATAATATAAATAAATATAAATAAATTTTTCAACCATCAATCATATAATTGTTCTCAAATAATAA
>JAOSBL010138605.1:0-14766 GCA_027568915.1 Erythroxylum roraimae | reverse complement strand
ATCAAATTAAACCTCAAAATACTTTAACCATGCCTCAAAATAATTTATACACACTTAATGCGAATCGGAGCCCAACAAATGCAGTGCGATCGCAATATCATTGGGTCTTCTGAAGGTAGCTTCGAGTGCGATTGCAAGTCAGTAGGCTGCGATCGCACTCGAAACTTTTAACCACAAGATAGGCTTTTCACATACGGGTGTGATCGCAAGTATCATGGTGCGATCGCATTACGTAACTTCACCTCACATGTTTAAATGAATGATGAACGGTTAAAAGAAGTCTTCAACGTGCAAGAACGTGCAAAAAGTTAATATAAAAGGAAGAGAGGTATGAAGGGAAAAAAGGAAAAAGAAGGAAGAAGCAGGAATAAGAGAGAGGAATAAGAGCTCTGTGAAGCTTGTAATTCAGGGCATATGAACATTTGTTTCCTTTCAGTTTATTTTTCAGTTTGTTTATAATGTTTATTTTCTAGTTTCCTTATTCAAAGATTGTTTCACCCTCTATGATGAATCTTGTTTTCTAAACTTCTGCTATGTATGGTTACTGTTCTTATGAATAGTTTTTATTATATCTTAATGAGAGTTGAGTTCTTTTTAAAAATCATACAAATACAACTTGCATGCTAAGAGATTAGTGTCTAAGTTTTATTCCTCAAAGGTTTTGCTATTCATCTCTGTTTCATTTATATCCAAATTGAGGAATTTGCATTACGATAAAACAGAGTAGGTAATTCAAACTTGAGAAAGAAGAATTACTTTTAAAGAAACTTGAGGCAGTAGAATAATAGGATTCAGATTTACTTAGCAGGAGTTGAAATGATTTTTGGAACTTTTAATCTTATGAATTCAAGAGAAGCAATTCCTCTTACAGATTAGATTTTGTCCTGGTAATTTCCACATAGTTGATTTATTTAAATCCTTTTTAATTTCTAAATCTTTTATTATTAACTTAAACAATCTGGAAGGAATTTAATTGGTGCTTAGTATAGATCCTCGTAGGAACGGTAACTGTACTATAATAACCTGTACAACTGTGGTTGGGATCCGAGTGCATTTCTATTTATAACTTATCAATATACTAAATACCATTCATGATCATGACAATCCACAACTTTGCATATCATTTCATTTCTCCACTACTAAAATTCACATGCAAAATCATGGATCAAAGGACTTTCCAAGGTTGTTAGTGGGAAAAGGTAAGGTGAGATGTATTTGGGTCAAGCAGCATAAAAGTCATTAAAGCTAGTAAAACAAAAGTAACACTCAATATACTATCATGTGCAAAAACCAACATTCACTTACAATTATGTACATCAACTATGATAAATGCAAAAACAAGTTTCAAAACTTAAACTCGAGTTCTTGTACACAAACCACATGAAGTGTATACCAATCTGAAGGGATCACTCATACAATTGATGACAATACATTGAAACCAAAAAGAGTGATCCTTCCAAGCCAACATCTACCTCATATTCAACGTACTCAAATAACTCATTCAATACAACTTTAGGAGGATGCATTAAATATGAATACCCTTGCAAACCAAATATGCACTTCATCCTTGATATAATAAACATGTTTTCTTTCTTTTTTTTCCTTTCTTTCTTTCTTTTCCTTTTTTAATAAACATTAAAAGAAACTACATTAACATGAGAATTTCAATGATAAGACATAAAATAACATCCCAATCATTATAGCCAATCCATACATATGTACACCCCCACACTTAGAATTTTGTATATCCACAAACTCAACAATCTACAAATTTTTCACTAGCTTTAAGGCTTAGGAAAGGCATTTGGTTAGGTTAAAGTATGTAATGTGGCTAATACACAAAGAAAAGGCAAATAAAGCTCAAGGGGGCTTATCAAAAAGGAAAATCATATAATGGTTAGGCTTTTTGGTTAATATAGTTCAGAAAAAGCAAAGAATGCCTAATCTTATCCATGTTAATGCATATGATAAAAATGTGGCCTTGAAAAAAAATTCAAGGCAAAATCAGAATGTATATGTCATAAAGGGCACACATTATTAAAAGACAATGAGACTGATATGAATGTGTCAATCAAACAAGGCTCAAAATCTCATCGACTTTATCTACCACTAGTCACTACTCTTCTAAAGATAATGCATATTAACCAATCACAAGAGTAAAAGTACATGTTAAAGTTGCTACGAAATTTTCTAGTTACTTCACACGTTAATCATGACTATATAGTCCTAAGAGCAATAAAAAATGAGAAAATATTTGTTTCATTTGTTTTATTCTTTCTCTCATTTTGATTGAAAACTTAAAACAAGCAACATAAAAACACACATGCAAATAAAAAGTAATGTGGAAATGTAAAGAAAAGAAATTACTTCCCTTAAGTTGCCTCCCAAGAAGTGCCTTGGTTTAGGGTCGCTGGGTCGACTCTATGTTTCCTCACATGACAAAATTATGATCTTGTAGCATATGAGGTTCCTCCACATGAGGTTCTTCCAGATAAGGCCTTGGTTGATAATCATTCACCTCTAGCATCTTCCTTATCTTCAGATTCTTCATCTCTGCTGAGACCTCGCTCTTTTGAAATAATTCGAATGACTCTTCACCTTTTTCTTCTTCGTTTAATTCTTCCAGTCTGCTCGGTAAAGGTGATGGGTTATTTTCAAAAATAATTACGAACTTAGTACTTACCTCCAAGCCAAATGATGTATCATATTCTGCTTCAAGCTCCTCCTCAACTTCTTCAACACAAGCAATTCCTTGATTATTACTCTCAAAATTCTCAAGCTCCTCGTCACTCTGTAGTGAGAGAAAGTGAATGGGTAGTTTCGAATTCCTGATGTGTTTATTGAATCTGGACTTTTAGTAATTTGGAGTAAGGTGAGTTAGAATGGAGTGATACATAGTGGGAATAAGTTAGAAATGATTTAAATGAAGAGTTAGGATTGATGAAGATGGAAGAAGGAAATTGTAGAAAAGTTGGAAATGGTGTGAATGAGAATCGGATTTTTGATGTTGGTGCTGAATCTCGGATTTTGATTTATTTGAAGTTATGGAGTTAAAATGGAAGTAGAGAAATTGGTTTAAATGATATATGTGTTCATTGAATAAGATTGGAGTGAGAAAATTTAAAAAAAATTGAAAGAGTTGTTCAGTGAAGGAAGAAGAAGATCACAGGTCGCGATCGTGCTTTTCTTTTCCTAAAAAAGCACGATCGTGACTTTCACTTGACGAGAATATGATTATCCATACACAAAACCCAAATCAATTAACATAGGATAACACAATCAATTTCTAATGAGAAAAGAAAACGACAAAAATAGTGAAATACACTTAACTTGGGTAGTCGACGTCGATGTCACCTTCGAACCAATATCAGGACGTCTAGCCCTTCATAGGTCTCTTCCAAAAAAATGCTTCATCCCCTACATTGAATAACCCACTCGAAACCCCTTATCTGCTCTTACTACTACACCTCTTCTCTTCTACACTACTATTCTGTATTTAGTGATTAATTTCTGGTCCATCTATTGTAACATCTCGTTACCCATGTTAAGGCTAAAATAGTAAATATAAAAGATTACTGAGAGATTAGAAAACACATTTTATGCTCATGCATTATATGATATGCACATACACTTGAATATGAATTTTCGCACATGAAAACAACTGTACATGCATTCATTGACAATTTCTAGGTATAATTGATTGTTTGAACATGAATATGATTTTGATATGTGATTTTATAGAGAATTGTGGTTTTTATATTTTGAAAACTGATTTTTGAAAGTGTATTGAGTGATGTAGAATTTTGGAGAATTTTAAGAGAATTTTAGAAATTGTTAAATATTACTGGACTAGGAAAAATGCCAATTGGCAAGTAAATTGGTGATGAAAATAAAAATAAGTATAAATGATGATAGAGAAATGTATGCTCTGTTTTTCTTTTCACTGTGTATATATGTATACATATGTGAATATCTTTGGTGGTTGGAGACATGAATCGAAAACGAGTATAGGGTTAAGATGAAAGGTGAATTAGCGATGTATAAATGAGTTAAGACGAAATGGAAGAGTTGATGGAACTAAATGAGCGTAGCAAAAAATGTGAAATACAGAACATGAAGAAGATGCATGACTGATATTTGGTTTTTGATAATTTTGAGAATTTTGAGTAAACTTATATATTTAGTTGTACTGTGAATGTGTTGTGAATGAGTTGAATGGAAATGGAGTAGAAAGAGTATAAATGAATTTGAAGTGTCAGATTTAGTGAAAGAAGATAAGTTAGAGAAGTTGGTTTAGAATAAAAGAAAGAAAAGAGAAAAAGACATAAAAATGTGATCTGAAACTTACATGATTAAACTGTATTAATCTAGGAAGATTTTGACAAAAATTTTCTTCATGAAAGTTGTAGATCTTTCTTTTAGCTTTTTAATGATATAAAGTCTGTAATTTTTGGAGTTCTGGATTGAAAGTTATGGGGTTTGAAGTGAGGGTGTGTGACAAAGTTGTGATCACACTTCATCGCGATCATGACATTTAGTGAACAATAGCGGGGCACGATCGCGACTTTGCAAAATCGATAGCAGCACGATCGCGACTTCTAAGGTTGGAGGCTGACGCAACGTCCTTCGATCTTTTGGCTACATCTCCCTCTTCCGACCTCCAAATGACATGGGATTTAAACCAATGCACTCGAAACACATTGGTCTACCTGTCCACCAAAAATCTTAGCCATTTGAAATCATTTGGGAGAGATCGAGCAAAAAATGTGGGACAGGTCTGATTGAGTGTGCACGGGCATGAGTTTTTCTTGCACACCTGTGATTCATTTTTGTTGGTATGCACGGGTGTGAGTTTTTCTTACACACCCGTGACTCTTGCATACCTATGAATTTATGTTGCACGGTTGTGACTTCATTTATTAGTGGGGTTATTGGATTTAAGTTGAAAATGTTGACTGTGCTGGAACATGATAACTAGCAAGATGTCATTGAGCAAGCTTCATTATTTTAATAATATCTTGTTCTATAGTCATCCAAATGAGATAATTTTTTATTTGGAGTAAACTAGAGAAATAAGGATACAAATTACATGAAGAAGTTGAATTTTGATACAGTCTTTAAGACTTTCAATTTTTGGATGAAATGTGAGTATAGTGTATTGTTTCAGTATAAGAACAGTCCGAAAATGTTTGAGATATAGCTTTCATATTACTGAATCAAATTGAACGATCTTGGTGTCATTAGAAACTGAATCAAATTGAACGATCTTGGTGTCATTAGAAACTTAAGAGATAGGAGAACACTCTTCTAGAAGAGAGTATTGCCAAATTACTTCATTTTCATTGTCTAAATGATTAAGAACAGTAGATTCAAAAGTCAATTTTTGGAAAAATCTAAAAGTGATTCAATGAGATATGAATTGTGATTTTAATGGTTTTATTGGGATATAAACCTAAGTACAAATTATATTTAGGTGAGTTTTGAGATAGGATTAATTATGCGACGAGGATAATGGAAAAATACTTGGGATTGTTATGAACATGCACTGTGCATATTTCATTTGCATACATGTGCATTATTAAACCCTTATAATTGCACATATTGTGATATATGTGTATTGCTTGTTATAGAGGAGCAACTAAAAAGTCAACCTCCAGACGTTGCCGAAACTTCCAAGTATTAGCTTCGGGAGCAACCTGTGAGTAACTTAGACGGTTTCTCTCAATTACTGTTTGCTTTAATTTGTGTTTTGAATGATAAGATGATTGTGATGGATTGTGTTGATTCCGAACAATGAAGGTTCGATGATTGTGATATATGAATGAGTTTATTGAAGTGCTACTTGTAAGTGAATGTGACGGAATAAATGTTCCTCAACAATGATGTTGAATGTCGGACCTTAGGTCCGATGAAAATTGTGGTCTGAATGTGAATGTGCAAGCATGTGATTGATTGAGAAAATGATGTGTGAAGCATTTTAATACGTGAATGCATGTAAGATAAAGGAAGAAAAAAGAGCTTAAAGCTCAGAATGTGAAAAGAGCTTTAGGCTCAGTTGTGAATGTACCGAGTTTCAACTAAGAGATATGAGACATAATTTGACACAGCTCGGTATCCACTAAGGGATATGGGCTAGTAAAAAGGCACTCGGTCACAACGATAATAATAAATGAAAGTGAGTCTCATGTGCATTGCATTTATACTTGATATGCATATTTTACATAAATGAAATGATTATGATGATTGTTCTGATAGTGAAAGGTGATATTTCGTGAATATGCAAAGATGTGAATAAATTGTTACGTGTATTGATGTGATGCATGAATTGAGTGAACCATCGATGATGGTTATCTCATTGAGTTCGTAAAACTCACCAAAATTGTAACAGTGACTTTTCAGGACCGAGAGACAACTTTAGCTACTGAGGGACTCTACAAGCAGTGTAGACTTGTATTTTTAGGAAAGAGAAGAAATGACTCAAAGGTCGGTCAGCTGGATATGGACATATTAGATAGATTTTATGTATTTTCCCCTTTCATGTAGCACATTTTTGTATTAGGCTATGATGTTGTATTAGTATGGATGTTGAAAGATACAATGTAGACATTCGATGTTTATGAAATGAAAAGAGGAAATTGGTTTTAAAATATTGTGACTTTCTTGATGATGTCTTATATGAGAATAAAGATAGATGATGCCATGTTAAGTGAATGTTGTGAATGAACGTAGCGCACCATTATCATAGGATATGTATTGGAATGTCCGTAGGGTGTTCTGGTATGTATCCTAAGGTAAGGGGGCGGTACATCTATAATGTTCACGCCCTCTTTTAAAATCAACTCACTTATTAAACATCTGCTTTTCATCAATTTGTGCTTCCCATCTATTATACTGTCGTTTCATGCTGCTCCTTTGCAGCTGCTTTCCTTCTGCATTTTGAACCATCATTTTGGGGTTACACCTTTGCATGAAACATGCACCACCATGAGCCACTTTGATTCATCTTCTTTATGTTTTCATTTTTCCTGTCTTCTTCTTGTTTTTTAATTTTCTTCTTCTTACTCCATATAGACAAGTAAAAATTAATCTTCAAAAAATGGCCCAAATATCAGGCTTTCAACTCACTTTAAATACTTTGCTTTCGAAGTGTGCTTAAAATCATATATAAGTTAAAGTGAGTATCTTCAACAATTTATTGTCCTTAATCGCTAAATGTTATGAAATAATTAAATAATCAATTAAGCACCTATCATCAACCAAACCCACGTTACTTGCATAAGTCTTCCTTATTCTCCTATCTTTCTAACCATGGTTACTTTATATCCCTTTTCCCTACTAGTCGATGTTGCCCAATTTTTTGTTGAACTTGAATCCTTTATACGAGTGAAAAGTATTAGTTCTTTTAAAAAAATACAATAAACAATCATAGGCTACGTTCACAATTCCTAACAGATATTTTAGCTATAATTTTTCAATCATAGGTTAGGAATAGAATGCTGACTTTAAACGAAGATGAAAATGGAAAGAGCAATGTTAGAACATTGCTCATAATGAAATAAGATATTTCTTTTAGTCATATCCTCATAAGTCATTTTACACATAAACAACTAATACTAATTAGCTAATTTTATCAAACATCTTTAATAAACAACTGATATTATCAGTTAGTCAAATCAACTGATATAATTCATTGTCAACTAACTGTTGATAGAATGAACTAATAGCTAATGCAATTTGCTGATTGCCAAACAACACCTTAACTAAATAACAACTCCTAACACAACAAAACACTCCTAATAAACAACGATAATTAGGATTGATTTGGGATATGTAATATAACTCGCCCCTTAAAAAACTTCTTATCCTCAAGGGGTAGGAAATTCCTAACTGAAAGAGACCCGATGTGCCTAACTAGCTTCATATTCAGATTCACCCCGCCAAGAGGTTGTCTCATATTTCCCATCTCAACATACTCAGGCTAATTAGCAAATGTAACCTTTAAATCCCAATATATTATTTTAGTACAGAGATATGGAAGACGGGATGTACCTTACTGGAAGAAGGTAATTCCAACCTATAAGTAACCTTCTTAATTCAATCAAACACTCAGAATGGTCCATAAAATTTGGCTGCAAGTTTTCATTGCCTGTGACTTCTATTCAACAATTGATGATATGGCTGCAGGTTAACATACACCAAATCTCCAATCTCAAGCTCCTTTTTCCTATGTCTCTTATCATAATCCTACTCCATTCGATTGTAAGCCTGTGAAAGTCTTTGATGCAGCTCCATAACAATCCTATCCCTTTCTATGAGAACATCCTGCACCGCTTGCACTTTTGTTGTACTAAGTACATAAGATAGAAGTGAAGGTGGTAGCTTGCAATAAACTACTTCAAATGGCATGCACCGAAGAGAGGAATGCTAGCTCGTGTCGTAACAGTATTCAACCTAAGCTACCCATTTTGTCCAATCCTTAGGATTTAAACTGGTGAAACATCGCAAGTACATCTCATCTATTCTATTAACTACTTCGATTTAACCATCTGTCTGTAGATGATAAGCAGAGCTAAAGTTGAAATGTGTTCCCTGTAGCCTAAATAGTTCTTTCCAGAAAGAACTTGTGAATGCTACATCTTTATCATATACAATAGATTGAGGCATCCCACGTAGCTTGAAGATATTATCAAAAAAATATTTATGCAAACCCAGATGCAGTATAAGGATGAGATAGCAGAACAAAGTGGGCATATTTAGATAGTCTATCAACTACCACAAAAAAGTATTGTTTTACTTTTTGATACTGGAAGCCCGTCAATGAAATCTATCAAAATGTCTGCCCAAATTTGAGAAGGCACTGATAGAGGTTGGAGCAACCCAACTGGCTTTTGGAGATCCACTTTATCCCTTTGACAAACCTCACATTTTTGCATGAATTTTTTGACACCCTCTTTCATCTTCTTCTAGCAAAAGGAAATTTTAAGGCAATGTAGGGCTTTATGATACCCTTCATGACCAACTCTATGTATTTCTTTGATTATGACAGGAATTAATTAAGAATCTGAAGGAAGATAAATCTGGTATTTAAAGAAAAGGATGCCTTTACTTACTTACCATAGTCCTACTGCTTCATCGTATTGCACTAGCTCATGCAACCGTTGTAACTCATGGTGATTCTCATTTTCAGTCACCACAAGATCTAATCCTTTTAAGGTAGGTTGTGGACTTCAGCATCCCTTACCTATGTTGGTCGTTTGTAGTTAATACAATCTATCCATTTTTTTTTATTAAGGTATACTGTTCAGGTATGTCTATACTGTCTGCTAGTATTTCTCGTCGTATTGAGAGATACTTTCAGATTTTCTTTGGAGAGGTACTTCTTTGTCCCACACCGGGGCTAAGGTGCAGGTACTGGAATAGGGCTGCCACGCTTAAGTATGTGTGTCGACTGTTTGCAGACAGATCTTCCATATTGGCTACGTGGGTACACACTGTTTTGTTGAGATGTAGATCATTTTGGCATATTCGAGTCTCATCAAGTTCTTCTTGGATTTGGCGGAAGAATTTGTTGAGCTGAGAGTGGTGCAGAGGGCTTATTGTGGCATGCATAAGGGATGGTCGGGACACATTATTATGGTAGGATTACTGGTTGCCGGATCAAGGCCTACTGTGTGCTCCGTTTCGAGTTCTTTCTTCCACTGGGCTCTCTTGGGATGCCCAAGTCTCAGAGATTATACATTCTGGTGAGTAGACTTTTCCTAAGGGGAGTAGTGAGTTGCAGCAAGTATGAGACTCTATATGTCTTCCACCTCGAGCCCAACACTCAGACAGTTGGGTTTGGGCTGGTCATTCATCCAGGGTCTTTTTAGCTTAATTTGCATGGAACCTTATCGAGCTCGACGACCAGTGGATTTGATCCACCATCTACTATGGTTTCCAGGGCACATCCCGTGACATTCTTTCATCCTTTGGTTATCTTCGTAGGGTGACTTCGGACTATGGACAGTCTCCAATTGTTTGGAGTTTTCTCAGACTCGACTTGTGTGTTATATAACTCCTCTATTGAGACACATGATCACCTTTTCTTTTAGTGCACGTTCTCTTCCTTCGTCTGGAGTTCTCTCTCAACAAAAACTTCCATTGCCTGGCCCACAATTTCTTAGTCTCCTCTCCTCCAGTGGGCTTCCACCCATCTTCGTTGGCGGAAGGACTTCAAGCATATTATGTCGGGGTTAGTTCTCTCTACTACTGTTTACTTGCTCTGGTATGAGTAGAATGATTATATTTTCAACAACCGTCATCGTTCGCCCCAGGATATTATTTTGTGGGCGTCCTTCGGCCTCTTTGATTTTATTTTGTTTTGAACCTCGCTTTTTTATTTAATTATAAATTTTTATTAGGGTTTAAGGTTTAGGGTTTAGGGTTTACGATTTTAGGGTTTACGATTTAGGGACAATTTAGGGATTTAGGGTTTAGGGAGGTTCTTAGAAAAAAAAATTTCTCTCAACTCCAACATCCTCGAACCGCCAGCAGACGACTGTCTCTAACTGGGCCGCCGCCACTGCCACTGCCACTACCACCACCACCGTTGTCGCCGTCATCACTACTACAGTAACCGGCGACCTCTTTGGCGATCTGATTGCAACTCAGAACATACCAAAAGATTCAGATTTTCCCAATCTACACAACCCCATAACGAGTTTTGTCAAAAGATCAACAAACAAATCGCAATCAAAGGCTAAAGTTACTACCACCGTCGCACACGTTGAAGGCACCACCACAGATCCTAGCCACTTCATTGCCTATTCTCTCTTATCGAGGCCGACGCAAGCAACACAGAAGCCATCACAACCACTATCAAACATTGTCGGTATTGGAGAAGAGTTTGGAGTCATTGGGGAAGGAGATGGCGTCGTGGTTCTGTGATGCTCCCAATCAACTTCGGCTCCAAATATCATAAGGAAGGGGATGACATCAACTCACTGATCAGCTACCCATGCAACGTCGGAGGAATTACCACCGATGGATGTCCCTTCGCCATAACCTGGTCATACAGAAGGGTCCGAAGGTGCCGCCACCTGTTCATCTTCAACAGAATCCAAAGGTGAAGCCAAGGCCAAATGCCTCATCTACCCTTGGAGGAGGTAATTACAATACTGCCCCTTTGTTTAATTCTAATTTTGCCCCTACAGTGCATGTTAATGAGGAAATAGGAAAACCTAGGTAGAAAATTGTTAAATCTATGAAAAAAACATCAAATTTTTCCTGGGTTGAGAAAGTCTGAATCACCAATTCCAATGCATGATTTAGGTTTCCGGATATACCCCATGACACTTCAACTAGGCCTGTAGTGATCCCGGATGACTATGTAGCTGATAGTCTCCATCAGTGGACCTGATGCTTAGTTGGTTTCTTTCCTGGGCATAATATGCCTTTCCTTGCCATACAATCCATTGCAATGCTGGCCTGGTAGATGCTTGGTCTCAAGGATGTTATATCCACAAGCACTGGTTTCTTTCCATTTCGTTTACATTCAGAGGAGGCTTTACAGTCGATCCTTGAGCAGGGCCCATGGATTTTCGATGGGAATTTCATGGTTTTACGGCAGTGGCATCCTTATTTTGTCTTTGACAAATCACGAGTTTCTAGAGTGCCAGTTTGGGTACGATTACATAATCTACCGCTTCCTTTATGGAATGAGCGATGTCTTGGTCTCCTAGCCAGTAAGATTGGGAGACCCTTTAGGTGTGATCGTCAAACTTCTGACAAGACCAGACTTTGTTTTGCCAGACTTTGTGTTGAGCTCTCTACTATAGTTGAGCCTGTATATGATATTGAGATTGCTAGTGGTATGAGCGAAGATCTAATCAATGTCCAAGTGGAGTATGAGTGGACACCCAAGCAGTGTTCCCAGTACAGTGCTTTTAGAATCCTGTGTCCCCCCGATGACTGCAGCACATCAGGTTGCTGCTCCCACCATCCGAGAGGTGGTGTTGGACCAAACTCCTAGAGTTGTAGACCCAATACAGAGTACTGCAGTCCAGGTTTCTACTTATGATGATTTGGGGTCTTCAGGGCTTGCTCATACTATGGAGCAGCTTACCGTCGACTTCCCCCAGAGCTAGGAAAGATTGTTTCTACTGAGGCGCGGGTTAGTCCGAGTCAGACACCTAGTCCAACTATTTTTACAGAGGAGAGGGCTACTCTTTTTCGGACGCCTTAGCTTGCTGTTTCTTTGGATTTAAGGGCTTCACCCAATTAGATGCTCTGTTTACTTAGCTCAGAAGCATTTACTCCCAGTAGTAGTCATGGCCCCAGTATTACTGGCTCTTTTGGAGAGCATTTGCCACCGGACACCACACTGCCTCATCAAGTTTATCTTTTCTTAGGTCTGAGTGTCGGTAGGGGGAGTGAGGGATCTGCCCCCTCTAGTTGATTTTTTTTACCATGTTTATTTCCGATTTCCTATGATAGCAAGTTGGAATATTAGGGGCCTCAATGGCTCTAATACCCAGAGAGTAGTCCAGGATTGGATTTCACGATATGACCTTAGTTTGGTGGGTCTCCTGGAGACTAAGGTTGCTTCTTTACATCTTCTTCAAGTAGTTGATGCTACTTATTGGGTTGGGATTATTTGAGTAATGGGACAGAGGAGATTAATTATCGAATATTATTATGTTAGGATCCAGTACTGTTCACGATACGGAGTCCAGTGTTCACTTTGTAGGGTGTCAGTTGTGAGGCAACTCGACGAATGGAGGGTACTACTTTTGGCCTGACAGTAGTTTATGGTTCCACTGACCCGAGTACTAGACGAGATCTCTGGGATTTTCTTCGAGTGCAGGCTAAGCGATTCACTGGTATGGCTTGGTTGGTTTTAGGAGATTTTAATGCCATTCTAAGTCACTCTGATAGAGTTGGCGCGATATTGGATGGTACAAGCATATGGATGAGTTTGGGCAGTGCTTACATGATGTAAAGCTATTACGGATTCCTTACATAGGTTTGAGATACACTTGGCATATTGGTCAAGAGGGAAAGGGTTTTATGCTTCGATGTTTGGATTAGAGTTTCAGTAATTCTGCATGGTTTTCCTCTTGACCTAGTACCTTTACAGAGTTTCTACCGAGAGATATCTCCGATCATAATGCTATGGTAGTTCAGTTCGGAGGTCCGCGACGCAGGTCTCCAACTTCTTTCAAGTTTCTGAAATGTTGGACTGCTCACACCGACTTATTTGAGATTGTTAGGAGGGTTTGGTCTGCACCTGTGAGAGGGGATCCGATGTTTTGTTTGACTCACATAGTAGGTTTGCTTAAACAGAAGCTAAAGTCCTTACACTTTCGGGACTACAGTCATATTTCCAATAGAGTTAGGGAGGCACGGGCTTAGTGGGCTACAGGTCAGGCAACCTTGGATGCTTCTCCACTCTCGTTGGATTTTGGTATTGCTAAGCCTGACCTCGCTCACCAATTCTCCATATTGGCTTAGGATGAGGAGTCATTCTATAGGCAGAGATCTCGGGTTTAGTGGCTTGCTCTGGGTGACCAGAACACTAGATTCTTTCACAGATCCCTGATTCATAAACAGGTAAGAGGTAGGGTGCATGGTTTAAAGGATGAGACAGGCACGGTTATCATTGATCAGAGAACACTGGGATAGATGGCAGTGGATTATTTTCAGGGCATTCTCAGATCCCACCCCTCGACACTTTCAGCTGATACTGCTAGATTCTTTACTCGGCGTATCCTAGAGGATATGGTTCAGTCCTTGGCGAGCTCTGCTTTAGATGAGGAGATTCGTACTGCTTTATTCTCCATCCCAGAGGATAAGGCTTTGGGGCCTGATGGTTACACCTCTTTTTTCTATAAGAGTTGTTGGGATATTATTAGAGCTAACTTCAAGGCGGCAGTGCGATATTTTTTCTCCACTTCAGTTATGCCTCGATGGGTGAACTCCACTAAGATCACTTTGGTTCCTAAGGTAGAGAGCCCACAGACACTAAATGACTTTAGACCAATTTCTTACTGCAATGTCCTTTATAAGTGCATATCAAAGGTCATTACAAATCGGTTTAAAGTTTCTTAGAGAAATAATTTTTTTTCTCTCAACTCATTTTTCTCTTTATTTCCCGAAAAAAGAAATCGTCCACTCCGGCAACCACGAACAGCCAACAGACCACTGTCTCTGGTCGGTCTGCAGCCACAGTCACTGCCACTACCACTACCACTACTACTACCACTACCACTACCACCACCACTACCGCTACAATAACCGACAATCACTCCGGCGATCCGATGGGAACTCAGAGCATACCAAAAAATTCAGATTTCCCCGATCTACACAACCCCATAACGGGTTTGGTCAAAAGATCAATACACAAATAGCAATCGGTGGCCGAAGATTCTAGTCACGTTGCTACCGCAGATCCCAACCACGTTGTAGGCACCATCACAAATCACGTTGCCACGTGTTCTCCCTTGGAAAGGCCAACGCAAAAGCCAATCTCAAACGTTGTTGGTGTTGAAGAAACGTTTGGAGTCATCGGAGAGGGAGATGGTGTTGGACCCCGATCTTTGATTGAAATGTAAAAATATAAAATGATATTAAATGAGGAAATATAGTATGATTTCTAGAAATAAATAAAAAGTTTAAATGAATCTATGAGCATTTGATGAAATTAAAGGCTTTAGGTTTTCCTTGAGTTTTGCTTATGTTGGATAAAAAGATGAAGAGTATTGTGGTAGTGAGTGAATATGTGAAATT
>JAOSBL010138585.1:0-14773 GCA_027568915.1 Erythroxylum roraimae | reverse complement strand
ACTATACTCTAACTTAATCTTAATTTCTCCATTTAATACTTCTAATTCCATCAATCTAAGCAATAAATCCTCCAACCCTTGACATGCTAATTAAACTCCAAACAAAAACAATTAATCAATCAAGACCTAAAAAAATAAATTGAAATCATGCTTATTCAATAAGAAAAGAATCCGGGGGCCAACAGTAAGAGAATCTCATAATTTTGGGATTTTAGTGGAGAGTGCTCTCTAACAATCTATTCCATTTTGCAAGTAGAAAAATAATTGCACATGATCCTGAGCTGGTTGATGCAGATCTTATTTAGGCTATAGTATAAGTGTAACAGCCCAGATCTCAAACCGTTGTGCCAGCTAGGTTGGGCCCTAAGGGGGTGGAGAGTGTGAGATACCATATCGGTTGGAGAAGAGAACGAAGTACTCCTTATAAGGGTATGGATACCTCTCCCTTACAGGCGCATTCTCCCGAGCGAGTATGCCAGAGGAACAAAACCTTGATAGCTAGGACAAAAGAGGACAATATCTGGATGAGTGGGTGGTGATACTAGGTGTCAACTCAACCCTAAAAGACACGTTTTCCTGAGCGAGTGTACGAGAGGAACAAAACCTTGATGGCCAAGGCCAGTGGACAATATCTGTGAGCTGGTGATCTGGGCTGTTACAATAAGTTATCCATATGAAGTGAAAATTCATTGTGCTTGTTCTTCTGTAGTGTATGGCTCAAACTATGCATTCCAAAGGAAATAATTATAGGAAAGTTTGCTATGTTTTTAAGGTAGAGTGGATAGTCCCTGGCTTATTTATGGAAAATTCAATTCCACCTTATATAAAAAGAGGATGAAGGTCAATTCTCCCTAAGAAATTTCTCTTATGATTTTAAAGATTCTGTGGAAAATTTCCCAACTTTTAAAGTTTGAGAGAAGTTTTAGAAAATGGAAACCTTTTTCATATTGAAAATGAAAAAAAGCCTCTCTATGGTTTAATAATTGAAGTGGTCAATGATAGTTGTAGGTTGAATGATGTTTTAATAGCCATTTTAGTATATTTTTAGTTGTTAATTACTTGATTCATGTATGTTTATGTTTAGAATTATATTAGTTGGTTAGATATTTATGTTTTGAGTGTTACGTGGGTTAGAGTGTGCTATTAAGCTTTACTTTCATGTGTTTGAGGTGCTTTGATGTGTTTGTTAGTATTTACGACAAAATATAGAAGAACAGAGAAAATTTGGAGGAAACCCAGTGAAGGACCCAGGGCCATGATCGTCACATCAAGCCATCGTGGCCTGCATGAGGTCAAACGTGGATGGCCTCCCAAACTTAATTTTTCGCGGGTTATTTCAGACTTTTGGGCCTAGGTAAAACCTAGTTTTTACCCCAATTAGCAAAGACTACATAAAACAAGAGAAATGACATAGAAAGGAGAGTCTCCATTTGCCACTTTGGGAAAAAGCTAAGGAAGAGGAAGAAGGAAGAGAGAGAAGGTGGAGCTTCAACTGCTGCTTCAACCTCCAATCCTCCAAGTTATCTTTTCTTCTTTTCATCTTTTATTTCTTTCATTTGATGTATGAGATGGAATTAACGATGATGAATCTTGGTTCAAGGATGTTCTAACTTCTTTTAGGGATTTATACTTGATTCAATGTTAATTTAGTTGCTTTTGTTGTTAATGATATTGGGTGTTGTGATTATTTGTTGTAATTGCATGCTTCGGTAATAAATTGAGAGATTAAACCAAATGCAAAATGATTAGGTTGATTAATAAGAGTTAAATGATCTAATAGACCGCATAAATAATCAAATCAGTAATTATATGGAGAGGGATCTCATGTGAGGACCCGGTTGTTTATTGGAATGCTTAAGAACTAATTAGGCTGTGGGATGTTTTGTTAATCGAGAGATTACATGTTCAATGACTCAATTTAATTAAGGTTTATGATTTAGGGCTTAGTAATTACAACTCGAGAGAGACTAATCCACCCTTCGAAAGTCTAAGATCGACACCGCATTAACACAAAAGTGACTAAGTTATCATTGATGATAGGATAAATCCCCTTTCTCATAATTTGTTAATTTTCCTTGTTTGAATTTCAATTGTCAATTGGTGGTGCTCAAATTTGATTTCTTCCATTAATTTAGAATTCTCATTTCAATCACTCCATATTCAATTTTTACTTTTTTGTTTAGTTTTTATTTTCATTTTAATTATACTTTTAAGCCTTAGACAAATTAGGATTCGATTAGTTCATTAATTCCTCGTGGGATCAACACCTCATATTCTACACTACAAGATGTGCGCTTGCGAAATATTGAGGGTTTTATAAGATTAAAACTTACTTAACAAGTTTTTGGTGTCGTCGCTAGAGAGTTAGTTAGGATTAGTTGGATTCCTTTAGTCTAACGAATTTTCGTCCCTCTTGTGTCATTATAGTTGCATAAACACAAGAGTTACTCGAACTTCAAGTCAGATCGTCGAAACCTTAGCACTTGGCATCACCCATTCAGAACGAGCAATTTGACAAGTAAGACGCTAAGAAGAAGAAATTAAAGAACCTATGGCGAAAGAATTTCATCAAGAATTTGATTAAGGAGGAAACCAAGGAAACCAGGTGCGAACCCTTATGGACTTCATGAGACCGATGTTTGACACTGCAAATCAAGACATGACTCAATCGTCGGTTCAAGTAGCTTCATTTGAAATTAAGTATGCCTATTGAACATGTTGCAAACAAATGTGCAATTCTATGGGATGTCTAATGAGAACCCTAATGCACATAAAGTAAATATCCTAGAAATATGTGATACCTTTCAATATCATGGAATGTCAGAAGATGTCTTTAGGATAAGGCTCTTCCCCTTCACGCTAAAGGATAGGGCTAAGGCATAGTATCATTCGTTGAATCTAGTAAATGTCACAACTTAGGAGCAGTTAGTGCGTGCATTCCTATACAAGTACTTCCCTCTCACGAAGACTACGAAATTGATAAAGGAAATAACAAATTTCCAATAAAGTGATAGGGAATCACTTTATGAGGCTTGGGAATAGTTTAAGGATTTACAAAGGAGGTGCCCACACCATAACCTACTAAAGAAATTCCTATTGCAAACCTTCTATAATGGCGTTAACCCATCCACACGAGGCACCATAGATGCGATATGGTGGATCTTTAATGAGGAAGACGGTTGATGAAGCGAAGGAGTTATTGGAGAAAATGGCTAGTAACAGTTGTCTTTGGACAATAGATAAGGGTAGACAATACACAGCCCTCCACCAGTAAAAAGGAGCTTTAGTTGTTGAATCATGGAAATGCAAGCTAAGATTGATAACTTGACCTAATAACTAAATAATATGAAAGCCTTTTCTTTAGCTTCTGTGAAGGCTATTCAACAAAGATGTGAGTTGTGTGGACAAAATAACCACGACACTATTGATTGCTTTCTAATGAAAGACCATGAATTGAAACAAGTTAACTATATGGGAGCGCAATTTGGTCGAGAAGGGGGGAACAACCCCTACTTGAACACATATAACCCTGGGTGGACAAATCACCCGAACTTCTCTTGGTCAAACAATGAGGGAGGTAAATTCTGACCTCAAAGACCACCTGGTTTCCAACAAGAGAAACCAAACTCGATGGACTCTAAGTTAGATAAGATTTAAAAAAAGACTGGGGCATGGATGACACTCACAAGAGGCTATAAGGAAAATTTGAATTAGTAACAAAAAACCATGTCTCCTTCATACACAACTTAGAAGTCCAGATGAGTCAATTAGCAGACACATTGTCGACACAAAGTGTGGGAACCCTTCCTAAAAATATCGAGACAAATCCAAAGGAATGGATAATGGTAATCACCCAGGCTCCTAAAGAAAATCCCAATCAAGTTAAAGACAATGGGGAAGAAGAAAGGTGAAAGATCAATGAAAGTTCCCAGCAAGTTAAATATAACCTAACTGAAATCAAGAAATATCAACCTTCGATTCCATACTTGATTCAAGCGATGAGGAAGTCAAAGGAAGCAAAACTGAATGAAGTTTTTGATATAATAGAGCAATTAAAAGTGCAACTCGCTTGTACGAAATCTGTAAAAGAGAAGTTGGAGAATGAATTGATAAGCAAAATGAACTCCATTGAAGTGATAACACTACCACAAAATCGAGATGACCTGAGAGATTTTTACATCCCATGCACTATTAGTAATGTCAGAATATATAAGGCGTTTATGGATCTAGGAGCTAGGAGCTAGTATGATGCCTTATACCTTGTGTGAGAAAATGCAGTTAGTCAAACAAACACCTACTAGGATACGTGTTCAAATAGCTGATAAATCAATCCACCATTTTAGAGGTATAGTCAAGGATGTTTTGGTTAGGGTTGATAAGTTCATATTTCCCACAGATTTTGTAATTTTAGACATAGAAGAAGATGTTAAGACACCTATTATCCTAGGGAGACTATTTTTAGCCACCATCCAGTCTATCATAAACGTTGATGGCGGCGAATTGACTCTAAAAGTGGGGAATGACAAGGTGTCAGTTAAAGTGTCTAATGTTAAAAGCAATTCTCTCAAATCTATGGATGCTATAAAAAGAGCAATGAATCTTGGGTAGAAGTTAAGCAAGGTTATACCTTTAAAGACCAATTAGAGTGACCACAAATCTGACAAAAGACTCGAAAGAAGAAGAAAACAAAGATGAAAGGTGGTAAGAAGCACAATATGATAACTCGAGTACAGTTTATGAAAGTTATAGTGGCACTACCATCACATAACCCATTTGAACCACTATGAGCAAACAAAGAACGTCGAGCTAGCGACAGTAAACAAAACGTTACATGGAAGGCAACCAATGATTTTTAACTTTTAGTTGTTTCATTTTTCGTATTAGATTAGGTTTCCAATTATGGTTGTGTGTGCTTTTGAAATGAGTTGAACACCTTAAAGAGATCAAGCATAAGTATGAATTGGTAATTCTTACTTCTCTCTTTTTCATAATGGATGAGGTGATGACGCAATTATAAGGTGTGGAAGGACCTCAGGAGTGAAATGACGAAAAGAAGCAAAAATCGGGAAGGAATGCAGAAATTTTTAGCGCCACACTCATGGTCTGCGGCAGGGCAGCTAGGGTACACGGAACTCCCTTGCATTTTTCCCAATTTTACCCCTCCTACCCCCTAACCTATATATTTACACTGACCCTCACTTTTCTTACACATATCATTCTCTAACTCTCTCTATAAAATCAAAAAGCCAATTCCCTCTCACTTTTTCTCTACAACCGTCCTTAAAGTTTTTATCTCTCTCTAACTTCCTCACACCTCTCATTCCAATGGGACCGAGAATTAAGCAAATAGGCAAGCGCACTCAACCGAAGGGTAAAGTCCAAATGTCCGGCCACAAACAAAGGAACTAGGCTTCGAAGTATAGAGCACCCTTTTCGATTTACTCGGTAGAGGAAGGTAAACACTTCCAAACCCTTAGTTTTAAAAGAATTATTTTTCCTCGATATTTGGATTTTGACGTATTAGAAACTATTGGATTGAGAGAACAGGTTGAAAGTTTATGGGGAAGAATTCGCTAGGAAAATTTATGTGCTTTAATTATGTCATATACTAAGAAGTTACCTTAGAATTCTTCATCTCCCTCTAATATGAGCTGAGTAACCCTAAGGATCTATGGTTTTGGTTGTGGGGTCAACCATATGAGTTGAACTGCAAGACACTGTGTGAAATTGGTGGTTCCCATAATCAACCATAGTAGACCAACACGATAACTTTTTTCCCACATGTTATTAGGCTGAACTGACTGGGATGGACAATTTTGACGTTAAAAATGCTCACAATAACGTAATTTGTAGTCCCAAACACTTATTGTTACACAAGTTTATATGTTAAAACATGTTTGACAAAATCAAAAGGAACAAGTGTTCAACGAAGGAACTTTTCATATTATGGTGTATGGATCATAGCTTCCAAGTTTGCACCTCCACCTACATCTTTAAGGCTATTATTGCTACTTTGAAAAAGAGAAGCAACAATCTGGGCATGGGGTATTTGGTTACAACTGTTGCGGAGTATTATGGTGTCAATTGTGATGGACTAACTATACATCTTCTTGAGTTCCTTAACACTCATCACCTGACGAGAGTTGAGATCTTGAAGTCACATAATATGGAATTTCGAGACATCAACGCAAAATCTCATATTAAGACCAAGGCAAGAAAGGCCAATTAGAGCTTAGCACCACCGCAAGAAAAGGAGGAATCAACCAGTGAAAAGTCAGGAGAGGAAGAGACCACTGGATAGGAGAAGGTATTGGAAGCAATTTCAAACACTAGCAAAGCTATTGTAGAAAATGCCAAGGTGTTGAAGGAGATCGCGAAGGAGCAACGGAGACAACGCTGAGACATTCGAAACATTCACAAATACTTCGTTGCACAAGGCGTGAAGATTCCACCTCCAACACCATCGCCATCACCACCTCAATTGCCATGACGGGTTCTTATGCTCTAACCTTTATCTATTCATTTATGTCTTTATTTTGTTCTTATATTTTCATATTATTTTATTTTGATTCCCACCTTGTATATTATTTTTCCTTCTCACATTGATGACAATGTGTTGTCCAAGTGTGGGGAGGGTTGTGTTATGTGTAGTCTATGTTTTTTATTTTGAGTATGAATTTTACATATTATATGTTAGTTTTGTTTAGATTTGCATGATGTGACTCGTGTGAATCTGTCAACGGTTACGACCTAATGCAATCAGTTTAGATTTAAACATAGTCTTTTAGGTTGCTAAGATTTATTAGCTTGTGAAATTAGTGTCCTAGGTTGCTTTGGTTAAATATGCATGTTAACTAGGATATGATGTTAGTTCGTTCACCCTAGGAATTTGACACATTCATTTATAATTTTAGGTTAATCGAATAAGTAGCATCGTTAGTATCTTTTCATGAGAATGATTAGCTAAAGAAATAAGGTAAGCAAGAAAATATAAAAAAAGTATGCGTTTTTGTTTAATAAATAACTATTCCGCTGGCCCTTTGTGAAACAAATTAGGTTACGAATAGAGCTAGTAGCCAGTTGAGAATGTGATCTAGCTGAGTAATCGGGGGACATTTATCTCAAATGTTTGCCTTCGTGTCAAAAGAATATAATGACATTCCAACCAAGCTGCTTAATAAAAAAATGACTTAGTTGAGTAACTAGGGGACATTCATCACAAATGTTTGTCTTCGCATCAAAAGGTTAGGTTCATATTAATGAAAATTAACAAAAATGGTGCGTTGTTTAATAAATCCTACTGATCTTTGTGAATAGCGTGACTTCTTGTGAAAAGCTACTTAAGGATAGTTAAAATTTTGATTGAGTAGAAAATTATCAATGTGTATGTGTGATGATAGGAGTGAATGAATTTGACATTAAGTCTTGATTAATGTTTATATTTAGTCTAAAGTACTTAGACACAAATTTCTTAAGTTAATAAGTTAGAACAACTTGAACGATTGTGTTTATAGTTAAATTTGTTTCGTGAAGTTCAATGTCATTGTACCATTATTGCATATGTGTGTGTTGGTGTTTGGTGTGTTAGTGTTTTGTTTGTTTTGTTTTTTCTTGAGGACATGAAAAGGTTCAAGTGTGGGAATGTTGATAATTGTAGGTTGCAAATGTCTTAATAGGCATTTTAGAACATTTTTAGTTGTTAATTAATTGATTCATGCATGATTAGATTTGGAATTGTGTTAGTTGGTTAGATATTTGTGTTTTGAGTATTACGTTGGTTAGAGCATGCTATTGAGCTTTAATTTTGGGAGTTTAAGGTGCTTTGATGTGTTTATTAGTGTTTGAGACCAGATATCAAAGAACGGAGAAGATTTGCAGGAAGCTCGATAGAGGTGAGGACCCAGGGCCACAATCGTGATAGAGATCCTTTCAGCATGCCACAATTGTGGCCTGCGTGAGGGCAGACATGGACTAGCCTCCCAAACTTAATTTTTTACAGGTTATTTCAGACTATTGGTTACGGATAAAACTTAGCTTTCACCCTAATTAGCAAAGACTATGTAAGACAAGAGAAATGACTTAGAAAGGAGAGCCTCTATTTGCCACTTTGGAAAAAAAAGCTAAGGAAGAGGAAGAAGTAAGAGAGAGAAGAAAAGAGAGAAGGTGGAGATTCAGTTAGTGCTTCAACCTCCAATCCTCCAAGTTATCTTTTCTTCTTTTCATCTTTTATTTCATTCATTTGATGTATGAGATGGAATTGATGGTAATAAATCTTGGTTCAAGGTTGTTCTAACTTCTTTTAGAGATTTATACTTGATTCAATGTTAATCTAGTTGCTTTTATTGTTAATGATGTTGGGTGTTGTGATTTTTTGTTGTAATTGCATGCTTCGGTAATAAATCGAGAGAGTGAAACGAATGCAAAATGATTAGAATGGTTAATGAGATTTAAATGATCCAATAAACCATGCAAATTGTTGGATCCCATTTCCGGAACCCAACTCTTGCGGACTCGTACATCTGTTGGACCCCGCTTGTTTCTAGAGTCCAACACTTGCTCTGATACCACCTATGTTGGACACCACTTTCGGAGCCCAACTTCGAATCATACCACATCTGGATCCCTTTTGATTCTGGAATCTAACTCTTCAGAATACCATAATACTGAGCGTGGTTCTTTGTAATCTCTTTAACCATCATCTGTTCATCTTTATTCTCATAACATCCTAAAAATTTCCTCACAATTTGTTCAATGGCGTGCCCATACAAATCAATCATCATAATCAGACTCATTTCTCCTAATTCAGAACATAATTTGGAAATACCCCACCCTTGTCAATCACCAAAATTACAACTTGACTTCTTCAAAGAAATTGTAGCTCTATGTCTCTTTTTTATTTTAGAGCAAGAACCAACTCAATCGGAGCTCTATAGCTCAAGATATGCTTAAAAAGCTAAAGTCTGTTCATACCCTAATCATGCTCTCCCAATCGATCCCTCATTTTCTTTCCATCAAACTTTTTCAAATCAACTCTAAAATACACCAATTTTCATGTAGAGATAGAAACATGTCTTATAAATCTATTTCTTTAAGAATAACCTCATTTGGAGGTCAGATGAGGAAGTTATGATCAAAACAATCCAACCTGTTTAAATCCTCAATCATGCATTGACATGTCTTGGCGCGATTGTCATAGCTTTCACCACAAATGTCGGCTCGAGTTCGTTCTTAAACCATTGGAAAGAAGACATCAATATCTAAAACTTTTATGAAGACCATAAAGTCATATTCTACCTCTAAAATGGTCAAAAATTACGATTTACTGAAGTTGTCCCGTGAATGTCCGTTTAACGGACATAAACTAGCTTAGGAGCACTTTTTCACCAGAGAAGGTCCGTTAAACGGACATAAAGTCCGTTAAATGGACATGGGCGAAGCTAGGGGTCCTTTTTGACCCGTAAAGGTCTATTAAACGGACCTAAAATTTGTTAAACGGACATGGGGGTTTCCCAAACCCCTCCAAGGCCCCTCCAATGTTTCCTACATCCAATCTAATATCATATTCACTCATAATCTTCCCAAATTCAACTCTTCTAGTGCCAAATCACTTCATAACAATTCAAACACCAAATTTATCTTACAAAATTCTCAATTCTCAACCCATTTGGTACATCAAAACCACAAATTCCTATCATTCATCATAGCTGCCACATACACACACCCTATGCAACATCACAACTTGTAATGAGCATATCTTTCCATTCCGATATCCAAAAATTACAATCTTTATAGCTTTGGAAAGCTAAAAAGATCATCTACAACTTTCAAGAAGACAATTTTGGCTAATTCTACCTAAATCATTCCAGATTTTCCCTGGAAGTCAAACATAAATCTTATCCTCGTGAAAACTTGAAATTTATCCCAACTTCATTTGCTCTATTACAACATCATTCATAACAATTCATAACTTTCCTATCTTTCTTTTCCATAGTGCCTCACTTATATATATAACAACAATTCATGTTCAAAGTTCATCAACTCAAGTGGATAGCTTCTTTAATTATATCTAATTTCAACTCACATCATCCATACATAATTCATATTTCCAACCCATACACAAATCCATATTTCATTAACATCATAAAATAAGAGTTTTACAAACTTTAATGGCATTTCCAAGCCACATTACAAAATCAATGTCAAAATCCAATATACAAAGCATGCAAAACTCAATAATTCTCGAAATACATCTGAAGCCTTGTTTTATATAAACTACTCCAAAACAAAACAAAACATGCAAATTCGGATTTATGCCTTGATTCACTTTCACTCGAACTCTTGCTCATCACCTGGAGATGGGACGGAAATGGGGGTGAGCTTAAAAAGCTCGTGGGTAATAAGCTTATAACCGAGAAACAAGCAAAAACCATTGAAATATTTATTTCGATTGTAAAATTTCACATTGTAAAATCCATGTAACAAATATTTCCCAAATTCAAAACTTATCAAGAAATTCATAAACCTCATGAATCATGCATTCATCAAACTTGTCACAATCATAAACACATAAGCACATCAGAAATGGTTTCGGTAGGTCCATATTCATGACACACTACACATTCCCATATAATGGTCCTATGTAGCCGTAAACTTGAGGGAGTCTTTGAAGGAGCTCCGTGCCACTAGCGGGCAGGCGGGAGAGGCTTATTCTTAGGTCAACGTGCACGTCACAGTTCTTGAGGGACTACCACAAACCCACATAACATGAAATTCATGACTTGAAAATAAATTGCCCAAATGGAAAAATTTTAGAAACTTGTTTTTCATGAACATGCAATTTTTCGAAGAATTCTTTCATGTAGCAATTCACAATTTATCATCAAAATTCATACACCAAAACATGTAGAAATTTCACAAATCATTCAAAAGTAATAAAAGCAACATTCATGAAGTAATTGAAATCATTTTATCTTCCTGATTTTGAAAACGCATTAATGGCTTATTACTCAAATTATAAACATGAAACCCACCTTATTTTCTTACTTAGTACATGTTCAAAATGCATCCCCTCTTACTCCTCTTGCCTCTCTTGATTTCCTTCATCAAAGGCAAAATTCCCATTCAATAGAAATCCAAATTGGACAACCCAAAGACATAATCACTAAAATTGATCTTAGAAAACTTAAACCTATACATTTCTTAAGCTATATGAACCAAAACCCTCAAAAAAATCCAAAGATTTAAAATCCCACTTACCTTGGATCTTTACCAAATGAAGAGTTTGTTGGCTCATATGGAAGTTCTCATCTTCTTCCACCTTTTTCTCTTCTTGATTAACCACAAATTCCTTCTTGAAAGCCAAGCAAAGATGAACCCTAGTTTCTCTTTCTTCTTTTTCTCCTCTTCTCCACGATCTCTCTCCTTCTTCTCTCTTCTCTTTGTTTTTCTCCCTCAATTTCGTGCTTCCCTCTTCCTTAAAAGCAAGCCCACATGTCTTATTACAATTTTGCCATTAATGAGTGAGCAATGACCACTTTACCCTTACATATAAGCCTTGTAACTTAAATGGCTTAGTGATCTTCCCAAAAAGCCCTCATTCATACATACTCTTGCTACTTAATTCAACTAAACCATACTTTAAAAATCCAACCAACATTAACATGCTAATTACTCACATTAACATGCTAATTAATTCCACAAAATAAAATAATTAATCTATCAAAACCTCAAAATTATTTGAATCATGCTTAACTCCTTCCAAAAATCAAGACCTTTTTCTAATCATGTAATTGAAGGAATTTGATAATACTTCCTTCTGGAAAAATGTTCCTCATGTCTTAATTTTCTAATAACACCAAAATCATTCAATTTGGTTCCATAGTCTAAAAGTTATAACCTAAACATTTCCAAACTGTTCTTATACTAAAACAATATGCTATGCTCAACTTCCATCCGAAAATTGATATTCTTAGAGACTGAATCAAAACTTGATTTCATCAGACAATTTGTAACCCTATCTCTCTAATTTACTTCAAATTAAAAATCATCTCATTCGGATAACTAGAACAAAAGTTATGGCTAAAACACCGAAGCATACTCAATGAACTTGTTTCAATTACATTTTCTAACTTTTAACTTCCAACATTTCACATATAATCCATCTTGTATCTAAACCATCTTTTCTACTTCATGTCAAATTCAAGAATTATCCTTTTCTTTACACATGAATAATTGCTAACAATTTCTCATTTAACAGTCCTAGCTTCCAAGAAAAATTCGGGGTCCAACAAATCTAGTGGTGCATTATAGAGCACCCTTCCCGATCTACTTGGAAGGGGAAGGTAACTGTTTCCTAACCGTTAGCCTCAAAAAGACTGTTGTGCCTAGATACTTGAACTTTGAAATATTAGAAAGAATTAGATTGAGAGAAAAGATTGAAAACTTAGGAAACACAATTCAATGGGAAAAGTTTACGCATTTTAACTTTGTCGTTTATGAAGAACTCACCCTTGAATTCTTCACATCCCTCTAATATGAGCAAGGTAACTCGAGAGAATTATGGTCGACCGTATAGTTAAATATTGAAACTTTATATGAAAATGGTGGATTCCCTGAATCAATGGTAGTGGACCAACATGATGATTTCCGTGTCATACATTACTAGCCCCAATTGACGAGCTTGGACAACTTCGATCCTAAGAATGCACATAATAATATCATTCGTAATCCCAAACACTTATTATTGCACAAATTCATATGTCAAGTCGTTTTCGAAAAAACTAAAAGCGACAAATGTTTGGTGAAGGAGTTATTTATTTTGTGGTGCATGGATAATAACATCTAAGTTTGTACAAGCACCCATATTTTTAACAATCTTATTGCTTCTTTGAAAAAAAGAAGCAATAATCTTGGCATGGGGTACTTGGTTACCGTTATTGAGGATTATTTTGGTGTTAACTGTGATGGATTGACCGTGCATCTTCCTGAATTTCTTAACACTCGTAATTTAACAAGAGTTTAGATCTTGAAGTTTTATAATATGAAACTTTGAGATGTCAGTGCAAAATTACATGTTAAGAATAGGGTAGGATAGGCCAATTCCAGCTTGGCACCACCACAACAACAAGTGGAGGAGTCAACCAACAAAAAATTTGGAGAAGAGGAAGAAGCAAGATGGGAGAAGGTACTGGAAGCAACTTTAAACACTAACAAAGCAATTGCAACTAATGACAAGGTGCTGAAGCAACTTCAAGCACTAACAAAGCAATTGCAAATAATGCCATGGTGCTGAAGGAGGTGTGAATCGTGTAGATGTGTCAATGGCTAGGACTTAACGGAATTAGTTTGGCTTTGAACATAGTCTTCTAAGTTGTAAATATTTATTATCATGTGCAATTCGTGTTCTAGGTATCTTTAGTTAAATATGCATGTTAATTAGGATCTAACATTAATTTGCTCACCTTAGGAAATTTGTTACATACATTTATAATCATAGGCCGATTGAACAAGTGATGTTGTTAGTATCTTTTTATGAAAATGATTACCTAAAGAAATGAGGTAGGCAATAAAATGTGAAGAAATTGTGTGTATTTCTTAAGAAAATAACTATTCCGCTATCTTTGGGTTATGAATAAAGCTAGTAGCCAGTTAAGAATGTGATGTAGCTAAGTAACCGGGGGACCTTGATAAAAAATGTTTTCCTTCGCGTCAAAACGCTATAATGACATTTTAACTAAGCCTATGAATCAAAACATGACCTAGTTAAGTAACGGGGGACATTCCTCACAAATGTTTTCCCTCGCGTCAAAAAACTAGGTCAATGTTAAAGAAAATTAACAAAATGGTGTTTTAACAAATAAATCCTACTAGTCTTTGTTAATAGCAAGATTTTTCATGAAAAGCTACTTAATAATGTTTGCAATTTCAATTGACCACTGTTTATCAATGTGTGTATGCAAGTGCCAAGAGTAAGTGAATATGATGTTAAGTTCTTGATTAGTGTGTATATTTAGTCTAAAGCGCTTAGTCACAGATTGCAAAAGTTAATAAATTAGAGTAGCTTTAAGGGATGTGTTTAAAGTTAAATTAGTTTCATGAAATTCAATGCCATTGTATTATCATTGCATTTGTGTGCTTATATGTGTTATTGTTTGGTGTGTTGTGATTTGTTTTATTTTGTTTTTTCTTGAGAACAAGCAAAAGTTTAAGTGTGGGAATGTTGATAGTTATAGGTTACATTATGTTTTAGTGGGTAATTTAGTATGTTTTTAGTTGTTAATTAGATAATTTGTGCATGTTTAGGGTTAGAATTGCAATAGTGTGATTTTATGTTAGTGTTTTTTAATGTTATGTAGTTTAGAGCATATTATCGGACTTTAATTTTATATATTTTTTTGTGTTTTGATGTATTTGTTAATGTTTGAGATCAGTTAAAAAAGATCAGAGAAGTTTGGAAAAAGCTTAGAGGAAGACTCATGGCCACGATCGTCACATCCTAGTTATGATCATGGCAGAAATAGCCATCCAGGAACTTGTCATGACCATGACACCTTTGTCACGATCATGATAAAAGCCAAACAACACTAGGTCATAATCATGATAGAAACCAAATTTGAAGTGTCACGATCGTGACAGGCATAACTGTTGGACCCCGTTTCCGAAGTCCAACATTCGGAATCACAAAAACATGGTGGGTACATTACTAATAACTTACTGATCAAAATTGGGGAACTTCCAATTAGAATTTCAGACTAGCTTCTTCAGAACATTTGTT
>JAOSBL010138532.1:0-14789 GCA_027568915.1 Erythroxylum roraimae | reverse complement strand
TGCAAAGGTTATTTACTGGAACACAAGTGGTATCTCAGTGGATATAAGCCGACCCTCCAAGAATTCTTGGACAATGCATGGATAACCATAGGAGCTACAGTGTCCCTGGTCCACACTTATTTTCTAACAGCAAACCCAATCACAGAAAAAGCTATGGAATCACACAAGGAAGATAAGTACCCTAATATCATCAAATGGTCGTCAATTATTATGAGACTAGCAGACGATCTTGAAACATCTTCGGTAATCCTTATTAACTTTTTTTTTTTTCCCTGGTTTTCTTCGTACTCCGCGGGTTGTTTTGTACCAGTTTTTGACCTTCTTTTTTGATGTTTTTAAACAGCAGGAGTTACAAAGAGGTGATGTTCCAAAATCAGTACAGTGTTACATGCACGAAACGGGAGCTTCTGAAGAAGAAAGTCGTGAACACTTACGCTACTTGATCAGGGAGACATGGAAAATGATGAACAAAGACGGAAGAAGCGATAGTTCGTTTTCTAGAGAATTTCTTCGAATGTGTATGAACTTTGGAAAAGTGTCACACTGTTTCTACCAACATGGAGATGGGTTCGGCGTTGTTGATCGTGAAAGTAAGGATCGGTTCTTGGCACTGCTTGTTCAACCTGCTTCTTAGAGAAAATGTTGCTCATGTTCTTTGGTGGTTTTTTGTTTTTAATTCGATCAATAATAAAAATTAATCAAAATTAAAGGAAAAGATTATCCTTATTATTAATAAAATTAAAGTTTAATTAAATAAAAAATTATTAAATAAAACGAACTCGTTTATAAAGATTAATTGATAATTAATTAATTTTTAATAATTATTAAGATAAATTGAATAAAAATATAATTAATTTAAAATCTGTTTAGTTGAATCAGTCAAATTTATTTGATTTTTTTTATCATTAATCTTAACCACGAGACTTTTATGTGGATCTCGCGCGATCAGGTATAGTAGCCATAAGTTAAATGTGTTTGATATAGTACCTATATCTTATCGACGGTCCAAAATTGCCAATGTTACGAAAGATGTGCGAGATCGATTATGAAATTAAAATTTTAGAACCAAAGTTTAAATTTCAATTTAGATTATAATGAGCAAGTTTATAGATTTATCATTGTAGAAAAAAGAGCTAATCATTCACTATATGTTCATTTTAATGGTAGATGATTTAAGTAATGTATAAAGATTGAACAATATTTTACCCAAAAAAAAAGATTGAACAATATTAATTATAAAATTAGTATAAAAGTTTAAGTCATTTAAATTTTCCTTATCAACTATTTGGTTTCACTAATGTTTTTATTTTAGTTTTTATAGTTTTACTTTTAAATTTAATATAATTATATTTAATTATATTTAAAATAAAAGAAAAGATCTTTTATTTTCGAAAACCAATTGCTATCTTGTTTTATTTATTCTCGTTCACAAATTCTTATTGATAGAAGACCACGTATCAGTGGGATAAAACGCACAATCTTTCGTGTGCCGACAATTGGTGGCCCCTGATAGTATTCATACATTGAAAATGATCACTCAATCAGACTTCACACGTTTGAGATAACCTTCTGTCATTTATCAGTACTCGTAAATAATAGAGGATATATTGGGAGTGTGGTTTCCCCGACTAGTACCTTAAGGCTTATATCTATCTTTTTCTGATAAAAAAAGAGTAATTGTGATTCCAATCAATTTCAGATTTACACTTTACAGTAAAATCCCATTTGCCACATTTGTTCGACTAAAACAAAATCCTAGTCAATATTTTAAAAATTGAATAAAAATAAAATTGATAAGATAAAAATTGATTTATTTGATATTAAATAGTTATAAATTTAATTTATAATAAAAATTAATCAAAATTAAAGAAAAGGACTATTGATAAAATTCAAGTTTAATTAAATAAAAAGAAGTTCGGTTCTCAATTAATTTTTAATAATTATTAAGATAAATTGAATAAAAATATAATTAATTTTAAATCTGTTTAGTTGAATCGGCCAAATTTATTTGATTTTCTATCATTACAATTATAAGAAGCAGGGTAACGTCTCGTCGAACAATGACTTGTATACTGAAGCTCTTGACTTCAGACTCTTGAGACAACATGGTTTTTAAGGTTCCGCAAGGTACGAGAAATATTTCCAATAATGCGTCGTGAGCTCTTCATCATTAATCTAATATAAGTAATAAATCGCAGAGATTTTCAACAGCTTTAAGGAAAGCGAACAGAAATTCAAAGCATGTCTGTGTGAGGAAAAGAAGGGATTGCTGTCTCTGTACGAGGCATCGTTGTAAAATGAAGAACACATCAAGAGCACACAAGTCATTTTCATTTCCATTGCCAGCTGTTAGACACTTCTATTACAACAAACACACAACAGCTGGCTGATACTTATCTGTAACAAATAACAATATTATTCTTTTTTCTGTTATAATTCTCGAATGTACGTCAAGTTTATATAAATAGGCTATGAAACAATAAAATATATACATATTCCATTCCTCTTATAAGTTTTTACATGGTATGTGAGTTTTCCTTACCAATGCCACTCATGGATCCCAACTCTGGCTCATCAGCTACTAGCCATAATGTCGCACAACGTTTCAGTCCTTCTCTTGATTTTCTCATTCTAGCAAAAACCTTGAACTTCAACCTTCCCATTAAGCTTGACAGCATTTCATCAATTGGCGAGCACAAGTACTTGCAGCCATAAGAGCCCTTGAACTTTAACACTTCATCACCATTGCACCTCCTCAAATTTTCAGTGCCGATGCAGATCAAGCCACTAACCACGCAAACTACAAAACCTGGCACAGAACAGATCAGTTGCTACTATGTTGGTTGCTCTTAACCATTGGAGAAGAAATGATTGGTCAGGTAAATCATTCCAACTCCTCCCACCAAGTATGGCGAATCCTAGAAAATCTTTATGCTCAAACCTCCATGGTTAGAGTCCTACAACTTAAACATCAACTCTCAACAATTAAAAAGGGATCACACACTATATCCGAATACATGCAAAAAGTTAAAACTATAGGAGACTCACTTCAAGTTACAGGACATGCCATCACAGAATATGAACTAATATTAAGTGCTCTCAAAGGTCTTGGTCATGAATATGATCCTGTTGTGATTTATCTAACACACTTCATGAAAACCTCAACTCTACATGAAGTACAATACTCGCTCATGATGCGTGAAACAAGAATAGAACAGTTGAATACAATTATCCAGACAGACATCTCATCACCTACTGCCAACTATGCAATTTTCAACATCAATAATCAATACTGTAACAATCAAGGTGGAAGAGTAGCTTTAAAGGTAGAGGAGGTCGTGGAAGAGGAGGGAGGTGGAATGGAAATCAAATATTTTGTCAGTTATGCCACAAACCTGGCCATGAGGCACTCAAATGTCACAAAAGGTTCGACATATTATGGCAAGGAAGCACTAACCAACCATGGAGATCTAACAGCAATGGAAAATCTACACAAAACAATCCACAAGGCTATCTTCAATCCTATTTGGCCTTAAATCAGTAAGGTAATCTCTCTTCTGAAACACTTAGTGACAGTACATGGTTTATAGATAGTGGAGCTACAAATCATGTAACAATAGACCTCAACAACCTTTCAATCAGTTCAAAATATGGTGGCAAAGATCAACTCACTGTTGGAAATGTTACTTCTCTTCCTATTGCTAAAGTGGGTTAATCTCATATTCACTTCCAAGACAACATACACACACCTCTTGCATTGAAACAAATTCTACATGTTCCAAACATAACCAAAAACCTATTGAGCATATCTAAACTCACCAAAGAAAACAAGATTATTGTTGAGTTTACTGATGTTAATTGTTTGTTTAAGGACAAGGCAATAGGCAAGATTCTGCTCAAGGGAGTGCTTCGGGATGACCTATATAGTCTTGAAGCCACGAAGCCACAAAACCAAATCAGGCCAGTCAAACAATCACATTCTGCTCCTAGTTCTAATGTTTTCGGTTCTCCACACTACAGAGATTTTCTTTCTTCAAACAAAAGTCATTGTGAGGCAAATTTAGCACAAAAGAATGCAAATATTTGGCATGCCAAACTAGGACATCCTTCTAACAAAATATTGAAACAAATTTTGAGTTTAATGAAGTTCAACATAAACCTAAACAACTTGTCCTTTTGTGATGCTTGTAAACAAGGAAAATTGCATAAGTTACCATTTCAAACACATGACATCACAGCCTAAAATCCATTAGATATCATTTAATTTGACATTTAGGGACCCTCTCCATATCTCTCAACAGAAGGATACAAATATTATCTCATTTTTGTTGATGCTTGCACTAGGTTTACATGGTTTTATCCCCTAAAGCTAAAATCAGACACACTATCTGTTTTCATTAAATTCAAAACCAATATTGAACTTCAGTTAAATAGAAAAATAAAAGCCTTTCACACTGACATAGGAGGGGAATTTGAAGCCCTATTACCTTACCTTACATAACATGGGATACAACCATGTTTGAGCTGTCCTTATACTCACCAACAAAATGGTATTTCTAAAAGAAAACAAAGACATATAACTGAAACAAGCCTAGCTCTCTTATCCCATGCTCATATGCCTCTTACCTACTAGCTTGAAGCCTTTTCTACAGCTACATTTCTCATTAATAATCTTCCATCTCCAAAACTAAACATCTCACCATTTGAGAAGCTTTACAATAAACCACCAAATTATCTCTACCTTAAAAACTTTGGTTACAGTTGTTTTCCTTATCTTAGATACTATTCTCATCATAAATTTGATTTCCACACCACAAAATGTGTTTTTCTTGGATATAGTTCAATGCACAAAGGCTATATATGCCTAAACAATCAAGGTACGATTTTCATATCTCACCATGTAGAATCCAAAAAAGAAGAGTTTCCATTTCCTCTACTTTTTCCTTCACACTCAAACAAAAATGCAACTTCACCAAGCCTTCATATATCCACTCTATCTTCAGCCTCATTCTATCCAAAGGCAATCTCGGATCACTCCTTAATAGCAGAACACTCCCAATCGCCAGAATCCTCTGTTAATTGATAGGTAAGCTCTCCAACTCCTTGCTCACTAGCCCATACTACCACATGCTTCTCAAACTTACGAAAATGGAGTACAACATGCTTCAGGCAGTTCACCTGGAGGATCTGAAACGAGCATTCGAGTAAGCTTCTATTCCTATGCATTCGAGATAGTAAAATTGAAATAACTAACTTCTCAAGAGGTTCTGTTTACTTTTCTTAAGGTGGTCTCTTCACACAGGCTTTAAAGAAAAACTACCCTTTGCAAGAGATAGGATAGCTGAGTGCTTCATGTGGACAACTAGGGTTGCAATAGAGCCTCGGTATGGATATTTCAGAACACAGAGCACAAAATACAATCAACTTATTGCAACAATTGATGATATTTACGATGTGTATGGCACTTTGGATGAACTTGAGCTCTTCACCTCTGCCCTTGAAAGGTTAGTGTAACTGACTCTATGTTTAAACTGAATTAACAACAATTCTAATTTGGGTTTAAGAGAATCGATAAATGAGATATTTTTATTTGGTTTCAGGTGGGATATAAACATGATGAACCAGCTTCCGTAATACATGAAGCTAACTTTCTTTGCTTTATATCAATTACGTAATGAAGTGGCTTACATTGCTCTTCGGGACCATGGAGTTGACATCACCTACTACCTAAAGAAATCAATTCATAACTTTTTCTGTATCAGTCTTAATTTGCAAATTGTAATTAAGTATATGTATCTAAATTTGGCTTTCTATTTCTTTTAGTGGATAGATTTATGCAAATCTTACTTACTAAAGCACAAGTGGTATGTCAGTGGATATAAGTCGACACTGCAAGAGTACTTGAACAATGCATGGATATCTATAAGCGGTCCTGTGATTGATTCTAGTCCACACTTATTTTCTAACAGCAAATCCAATCACAAACAAGGTTATGGAATAGCTCAAGGAAGAAGGATAGTCGAATGTTATCAAATGGTCGTCAATGATTTTGAGGCTAGCAGTCTGTTAAGATATATGGTACATATCTTATTATTTGGTTTTGGCATTTTTCGATAATTAGACATCCAAGATAATGTTGATGAGTTTAAAATTCAAATCAAAGTGGGATAGAATAAAATCTGCTATCTTGGATTTCATTGGTTGAATGTAGTTGTCTGAAGGATGAAATTAAAAAGCTATCTTGGATAATTTTTTATAAGAGATTGTATCAAGATAGAACTCTATCTTATGAAGAGTCCTAAGTGAATCACTTTGATTTTTGGCTAGGTGTGCCTATCGCCGCATGATCTCCTCTGTTTTGGTAGGGTGAATGTTTTTGGGGGGTGACGTTGAGTGTTGTGCATCTGTTTTTTTTAATTTAGATAATCATGCAACCCATATTGTGTGTGTGTGTGTGTTGCACTTTCCTTAGTGCGTCGTTGGTTGAAGAAGGTTGCATTAAGTGGTTGTTGTGTTTTCTATTTGGTGTCTTTGTCATTGATTGGGCAACTTTGTGCAGCTGGTTTTTCAATTGGAGTCTCACGCAATTTAGGTTGTATATGAGGGCTGCACTTTTGTTGGTCGTGTGTGGTTAATGGGTTTAGTGTGCAGCTGTAATTTTACCTTGGCAAGTGCGTGATTCAGCTATGTATGTGTCTATTCTTTAATGTCAATTGAGGGTGGATTTTGGAATTTTTGTAGCTGGGATTTTGAGTGCAATATCTTGAGATGTCTTATGAGCTGACTGTATGAAGATTGAACTCCATTTGTTGCAAACTTTTCTGTGGATCACATCACCTGGGCTGAATGGTTTTGTGCTTGTTTTCTTTGGTGTGTTGTCATTGATTGAGTGTTCTTACAGTTGTGATTTCTCTTGATAAAGGTGTTGTGTTTTCTGTCCATGGTGAGGAATTTTTGGCATGCCGATGATAGTGATCTTCATGCGAAAAACTTCTAACAACCTTGGTGTTTTTGTAGCCCTTCGTGTATGACATTTAAGTGAAGAAACGTTTTTTGATTTGAGACGTTTTATGGCTATTGTTCATGGGATTTTCAGTGACGATATTGAAGCCTCATAGAAGATCTTTTGATGGACAACTTCTCATTCTTTCGTTGATGAAGCGACATATCTAGGGGAGTTGTTTTCCTGTTCTTTCTCAAGTGTTCTTATTTATGTTGAATTTTTGTTTGACCACTTGAGTTATTTATTTAGTGTTCTTTCGTTAAAAGATTGTTGAGAAAAATCCTTTGCTGAGGTTAACACGAGTAGGTCATGTTATTGGTTGTGAAATTATTTCACGAGTAGTGAGGACGAGGGATAGTGTCAAGGGTTGAGTAGTGTTGGCTTAGTAAAGCCTTGTATAAAACTATTGTCGTTAGTGAAAGAATTAAGCTGGGCGAGGGCCCCTCAAACGTAGGTAAGGTGTGCTGAACTGCGTTACCAAATTTTGATGTTGATCTGTTTAATTTCGTATTTATTTTTCTGTTTTCGTTTGTGCTAAAAAATTAACAATTGCTGATACAGTTACTTTATATCTAGTAACAAATATATACAGTTACAAGTAACTGTGGCAGAACCTTACAAGTAACTGTGGTGAAATCAAAGTTTTTTTGAAACTACACCCCTTCGGTTTTCTTCAATTGGTATCAAAGACGGTCACCGAATTAGAACTTGGTAAATCAAGTCGATGCAGATCCTTGTTTCACAATTATGGCTATAAGAGAAAAGGCATCAATCATCATGCCATCGTTGTTAGATGGTTCATATTATCCTACATGGAAATCACAGATGAGAGCATTCATTCAGGCACAAAGAACAAGAGCTTGGAACTCAATTTTAAATGGCTGGATACATCTAGTGATGACGGATGAAAAGGGAGAAGCAGTGCTTAAATATGCATCTGAGTGGACAAGGGCTGAAAAAGAGAGAGCGCTTGGAAATTCTCAAGCCCTGCACTCCATCTTCAGTGCAGTTGATGAAGGTCGCTTTGTTATGATATCAGCCTGTGAATTGGCAAAAGAAGCATGGGATACTTTGCAGACTATTTATGAAGGATCGAAATCTGTGATAGCCTCAAAACTTTAGATGTTAGCTGTGAAGTTTGAAGAACTGACGATGGATTACTGTGAAACAATTGGACATTTCCATGAGAGACTGCGTGATATAACAAACCAAGCACATCAACTTGGGAAGAAATACTCTAAACTGAAATTAGTAAAGAAAACTTTGAGATCACTACCTCCAAGATTTATTCTAAAAATTGCAGCAATCGAGGAGGCTCATGACATCAGTGACTTGCCGTTGGAGAAGGTAATTGGAATTCTTACCAATTTCGAAATGAATTTGTTAAGGGGAAAACAAGAAAAGAGCAAAGGATTGACACTACAAGCTGAAACTGGAAAAGGCATAAATGAGGTAGAAGATAAATCTGATGAGAATGAGGATATGAAATTATTGACAAGAAATTTCAGCAAGTGGTTAAAGAAAGTGAAGAAGGATAGATCCGATTTTAAGAAAAATAGTGGGAGCTCATCAAATAGTAATTTCAAACAACAAGGGAAAACTTAAAAGGGTGAAAGAAAAGTGAAGAAAATTCAATATCATGAGTGTCAAGGCTTCAGACATATGTAAGCGGAATGTGCTAACATCTTGAAGAAGAGAAAAGGGAAGTCCTATACAAGTCCTTAGAGTGAGAATGAATCTAAAAGTGAGTATGGTAGTGAAGAAGAAACTGTGAATAGTGTTACGTTAGTTGCCTTATACAACAAAAGTCCAATTACTTTCTTTACAGCAACCAAGAAGGAAGTAACCGATGACGAAAACATGAGTAAATCAGAAAATTCCAGGAAAAACGCAAATAAATCAACTCAACGCTCAATCTCAGATTATGACAGTGATGACAGTACTTCAGATGATAAAAAGGAAGGTATTTATGAAGCCTATAAGTTAATGTATGATAAATGAGTCCAAACATGTAAGAAAAATGAGAAGTTGAAGGAGGAAAACTCTTCCATGAAGAACACCATTCAAGATCTAGAGAAGAAGTTGTTGTCTACATTAGATGAGATTGGTAAAACAAAATTGACGTTATTCAATACAAAAAAAGGAATAAGAATGTTAAATGGAGGTACCGAAAAGCTAGAAAAGTTGTTGGAAATTGATAAGACTAAAGGAGACCTTCAAGGCATTGGCTATAGAGGTGAATGTTCCAAGTCGAATGATGAGAAAATTGGTGTGAATAGATATGTCCAAGGAGAAATCTCAAAGAAAAATTGGAGGTTCATATCTATATGTCACTTTTGTGGAGTAATCGGGCACATAAGATCGAAATATTACAAGTTGTTACAAATGATATTTCAAAGGGGTCAAAACTGAATATCTAGCCACTCTCCATTAAATTTCTAGTAGCAACCTATGTTATCGAAGCACTCCTGAGTTAGAAAGGGTCAAGTACATGTACAAAGACGTAGCAAAGGAAAAACAAGAAATTTTCTAGACTCATAGTTAGTTACTACTTTTGAAGAAATTGTTTAGACTGAGGATAAGTGTTAATGGACATTTTATATTGATTTTAGATACATAATTTGCTAAAATCTTGCCCATTTAATGTTTAAATTGTACTAATTAAGAATTATTTGTTTTAATTTTAGGCACACATTAAATATGGAATGTTCAAAAGAATCAAGCAAGAAAAGCTCTAGAAAACGTTAACGTGTGCATGTTTTTGCTTGCAAGATTGTGATTTAATAGGCAAGCTGGCCAGGACAAAACGACAACGTAGAGAATAAGAAAAGAGAAGCAGCAATACAACAACATCATATGAGAGAAACGAAGAAAGCAGCAGCTGACGGACAGTGTGAGCAGCTACAGCCACAGGAGAAGGGTTTTTTAATTTTTTTAATTTTTATTCCTTATTTATTTTAATTCTTATGGATTTAACCAATTCAAACATATATTATGACCATGATTTATGTTACATTGATGAATATGTGTGAGTAAGTTTTTTTTTCTTCAGTTAAGGTTAAGATTGATCTTGGATTAGGACAATCTTTGTGGTATTGGTTTTTACTTGATTGAATGCATATTTAGTCCTAATTTAGCTTGATTACCTAGATTAAGGCCTTAGATGATTGAATGCCATAACCAATGGGATTTAATTTGTCAGAAAATTAATCAAGCAACATACTTGAGACTAAAGCGTAGACCAACCTTAGGATCTTGTGTGAGGATACCTAGGATTAACGAACTTAATTTTAGGCTTCTTGTATTAAATGCCTCTTATTCCAAATTATCTTTGAACCAAGTAGGTAATTCGGATTTAGAAAAGAAGGGAATTACTATGAACATTGGGTTCGACTCGCGTAAGTGAAGTAAATCCTAAATCAATCCACCGTTACAAGTTTTAGTGTCTAATCTAATTGAAATCTGATACCTTAGCCAATTTATGTCATTTAATTAAATATAGTCGTTTTTAATTCATAATTTGCATTTTGCATATTTCCTTGATTCTCTTACTTTATTTTATTTTCAAATCAATCAATTCTTGATCATCCGAGTAATTTTCATCATTTAATTTAATTGTCTTACATCTTGGAATTTCCTTGGGTATAATATCCGGTTCTTACCGTTTTATATTACTTGTCGACGGTGTGCGCTTGCCTCTAGTTGGTCTAGGTATAATTTAATTTATATTTTTTGTTTAGACCGCAACAAGTTTTTGGCGTTGTTGCCGGGGAGATTTCTTTATTGTGAGTCATTAGGTTAGACGGAATTAATTGTCTCAGATTTAATTCTTGCTTCATTGTTTATTTGCATATTTTAATTGTTTGCTTGATTGCTTTACTTCGGTGTGTTTTATTTTCCATTCTTAGTTCTGTTATAATTTTTTTTTGGTTCCATTTTGTTTATGCTCACTCATGGTTAAAAGCCCGATAATTTGCTACTAGATACTGAGATTAAAAAAACTGCTCGTAGGTTGCGCAAGGAAACCAGATTGGCTCGAAGTAGTAACACAGGAGAAAGGATTAGAGAAGAGCAGTTTGTAGAGATGGAACAACACGAGGAAGGGTTGATGCCACATACTGAAGATAGAAGGGAGTTGACTATGATGGATTTGACTATGGGGCACAACAATAGACCTATACCTCCCATTATAAGGTCGATGATCATAGCTGCAAGTTTTGAGATTCCTCATAGCATTACATCCATGGTGAGAGCATCTCAATTTGGAGGATTGCCTTTGGAGGATCCGAACACTCATTTGGAGACTTTTCTGGATATTTGTGATTTGTTCAAGTAGAATGGAGTGTCGGAAGATGCGGTGAGATTAAGGTTATTCCCATTTTCTTTAAGGGATAAGGCTAAAACGTGGTTGGTTAGTTTGCAGTCAGGATCAATTACTACGTGGGATGAGATGATGAGATTATTTCTGGCTAAATTTTTCTCTCCTGCCAAGGTTGCAAAGATGAAGAATGAGATCACTTTCTTCACCCAATATGAAAATGAAAGTCTATATGAAACGTGGGAGCGATTTCGAGATATGTTGACACAGTGTCCTAGTCATGGGTTCTCCAAATGGTAGCAAGTTAATACTTTTTATACAAGAATGAACTCGTCGACCAGGAGTACCATAGATGCTACAGCAGGAGGTAGTTTAATGAGAAAGACGCCAGATCAAGCCTACAGTTTGATTGGTGAGATGGCCACTAGCAACTTTCAGTATTATACAGAAAGGCATCCCAGACGACCTACAGGAGCTCGTGTAGTAGACAATATAGTGGCTTTATCAACTCAAATGGATGTTTTGATGAGGAAGCTGGATAATTTGGTGCACAGTGTGAGAGGAGGAGCTAGTTCTTCACTAAGGAGTTGTGCTATATGCGAGCATTATAGTGGAGATTCCCATGCATCTTCTGAGTGTCAAGTTGGGAATCCTTTTGCTCAAGAGACAGAAGAGGCCCATTATGTGGGTAATTATAACAGACAGAGAAGGGATCCATATTCTAACACCTACAACCCAGGGTGGAGGAATCATCCAAACTTCTCTTGGCGGAATGATCAGATGACACAACCACAGTCATCCAATGTTCAGAGACAGCCACCTCTAGGTTTCAAGGCTCCTAATCCTGTGCCACCAAAGAAATCTAATCTCGAAGAGCTACTCTCAAAGTACATTTCCACTACTGAGGTTAGGATGCAGAACCAAGAATCTTCTATCAGAAATTTGGAGAATCAGATGAGCCAGATTGTAAGTTTGTTAAAGGAAAGAACTTCGGGTTCATTGCCTAGCACTAATGAGGCCAACCCAAGAGAACATGCAAAGGCAATCTTATTAAGAAGTGGCAGACAGCTTCAAGAAGTTAAGGAGAAGCAGAAGAATAAAGAAGTGGAAAAGAGTGAAGAAGAAGAGAGTCGGGAGAATGGCAAGGAGGCCAAGGAAGCATCAGCTGAAAAGGAGGATCATCCAAGGTTATTTGCTGACCCCATCACAAATTCAGTAAGACCTCGGATTCCTTATCCTCAAAGGTTGAAAGGTACGCAATTAGATAAGCAGTTTAGTCATTTTCTTGAGATATTTAAAAAGTTGCATATAAACATCCCTTTCGTTGAGGCCAAAGCGCAGATGCCTTCTTATGCTAAGTTTTTGAAAGAAATATTGTCTAATAAGAGGAGGCTTAAGGAGTATGCCACGGTGAAGTTAAATGAGGAGTGTTTGGCCATATTGTTGAGAAAGCTACCACCGAAGCTTAGGGATCCAAGGAGTTTTACTATTCCTTGTGTTATTGGTGATTTACATATAGATAGGGCTTTAATGGATTTGGGTGCGAGCATTAACTTAATGTCTCTTTCTGTTTTCAAGAAGTTAGGATTGGCAGAGCCCAAACCCACTACTATTTCGCTTCAGCTGGAAGATAGGTCCATCACTTATCCAAGGGGAATCATTAAGGATGTACTGGTCAAGGTCGAGAAGTTCATCTTCCCTGTGGATTTCTTAGTCCTTGACATAGAGGAAGATGTAGAAATCCCTGACAAAGTCACTGGTTCATGTATATTTTCATATCATTTGGATGAGTTTTTGTTACTTTAATTGGTCTTTATGGTTTTATTTGATTATTATTTGAATTATTGTGCCTTACATTTAATTTGTATTTATAGGGGTAAAAATTGTCATATTTTGGTTTAACTGTAATAAATTAATTTTTTGACAATTGATGCTACTTTGCTTGTAATTTTTATTGTAGGGTACTTGGAGAAATTAATGTTCAAAAAGATTAAGAAGCAGTAATCTACAAAGCCAAAGAAGAAATACCCAAGATAAAAACAACGGTCCAAAATGCAAGCATGATAGAAAGAAACGACAATAGTGGGACATTGAAGAGGAGACCAAAACGACAGCGTGCGTGAGCTGGAGAAAAAGTAGAGAAACGACAGCGTAGGCGTGAAGTTGTAAGGGTTTTGGGCAGCACAAAAATGTTAAAGCAATTAATAAGACACACATCACGAAAGAGTAAGGGGCGGCATTGTTGGCTGTGGCTTATGCATGTTCTACGTTGGAGCTGGCAGCAGAAGTGGTTCTGGCGTGGGTTGTCTGCAGCGTGCGTGCATGAAGAGAGGCTAGGCTGTGAAGGCATTGGAGTAGCTGCGTGAATAGGGGAGTGGCTAGTAAAGTTAATTTGTCTACGTCAACTACAGTGCTGTGTGTGTGCATGGTCTTGGAGGGACGTGAGTGTTTGTGGTGTGTGCAAAGAGAGTGTGTGTCTGGTGATATGTGTGCGCGACATCTAGACTGAGAAGGTTTGGAGATGAATTAAATTATCACAACAAAAAGGTGTTGGCTGTGGTGTGCGTGGTTTGTAGAGAAGAAAAATGTCGCAATTTCCTACCTTCATGGCTGATCATCGAATCTCAACATCGACAGCGTTTCTCATAAGTTGTCGTGGCAAATTTATCCTAATCCTTTGGTTCAATGGAAATGGCAGGAGCTTGGATTTTTATAGGGAGTTTGAACTGCATTTATTTTCTAACCATTTAATTATTTAGTGATTCCTAGGTCTTAGGATATCTATTTAATTATTTAGAGTTACGTATTGATTATATCTTTAAATTGGAAGATTCTGTGACTGGATTATTGTTAGCAATTGATATTTTGATGATTTTGGTATTAATTTCATTACTTTGTTTTCGGTCAAGACTTTGTATTGAGATTTTAACAAAATTGTTGATTATTCAAGGTGGCTTGAATTATTGAATCATTATATCTGTTGCTAGCATTAATTCTGTTTTCTTAATTATTGAGTGAAAATCGAGCATTAGTTTTAATATCCTTGGTTCTATTTTACTATTCTGGTGGCAGTTAGTAGATTGGAATTTTGGAAACTATTTTTGTAACAATTTGAGGTGGCTTAGTTGTTAGATTAAAATGCTTGATTATAACTCTTGGCTCATTTGTTTTAACTCCAACATCCGTTGAGTGATGATTGCTTGCGCTATTGAACTAGAGGATTGCATTTATCATTGTTAGTTAATTGCGTTTTTCTTCTTATTCCATTCACTTATCATCATTTCATATCACTCATTTTAATTTTTAAAATACCAAAAACCCGAGGTTGAACTATATACAATCCTTGGTTAAAATTTTGAAGTAACCCCAAGGCGACATCGGATAAAAGGTTATTTCAATCCCCATCATTCTTAGGAGACCGTTCATGGCCACTGCACGGACCATTGTCGATATGCAACGTGGAAAGCT